>CANTUT010000361.1:2500-62500 GCA_947687605.1 Reutealis trisperma | reverse complement strand
CATCCAACCTATTATTATATATATGAAAAATTTATGCTACAATCTTCATTTTTCTATCTCTACACCAAAGTTCTACCATGGCAAAAAGAAGTTCTCTCTCTCTCTACACTAAGAACCTTAGCAAATCAAAGCTAATCAAGGTGAGGAATCTTAATCATCTCCTCCTTTCTATGTTTTAAGGTTGATATTAGTGTTTAGATTGTATAAAACCCATCCTACATCATAAGGAAGATTCAGCCATGTTGGTGTATGATTATAGAATTGTTCTAAATTATGATTGATTACATCTATGGGTGCTTTAGATGAAGAATATTGAATTAGAAGGGTTAAAGTGAATATATATATGTATGTACATAGATATATGCATATATGTGTGTGTGTATACACACACACACACACACACACACACACACACACACACACACACATATATGCATATATCTATGTACACACACACATATATATATATACACACACACACACACACACACACACAATGAGCATCACTATTTGTACTATAAGATGAAAGAGGCTAATAGAAAAGAGTGTACAAAGATTATTGGCATAATATCTATGATTGGATTTAAAAAAGCATAAGCTTTGGGCAATTTAAAAAAAAAAATTGCTTGAATAAAGAGCATAATTAAGATTATAAGTTAAGTAGGTTCTATGGATTTAGGTGACCTTATGTATCCCTATGCTTGATATATATATATATATACACACACACACACACACACACACACACACACACAATGAGCATCACTATTTGTACTATAAGACGAAAGAGGCTAATAGAAAAGAGAGTACAAAGATTATTGGCATAATATCTATGATTGGATTTAAAAAAGCGTAGGCTTTGGGCAATTTTTTTTAAAAAAAAATTGCTTGAATAAAGAGCATAATTAAGACAGATGCAAATTAAACTAAAATATTAAGCATAACAAACATTTTGTTCTTGAAAATAATTGTATTTTAATTAAATTATTAATATGTTATTGATAGAAAATTTGGTAGAAAATAAAGCTAGGTTGATAAATAAAAACTTCTTTATTAAATTCACAAATAAAAAAAATTCAATTCTCAAATAAAAAAAAAAGAATAAAGGAAATCATATTTTTATACAAAAAGAAAGGGAAGGCGACACAAGTTATTGCAATATATATATATATATATATATATATATATATATATATATATATATATATATATAAGATTTTATTGTTCATATTTTATTGTTCTTTCAAGAACCCTGGTACTAATACATTGCATAATTCATTAAGTTGAATGCTCACTCTTCGTCTATTTTTCAAGCGTTAGATTAAAAGAGAGTAGAGCAGAGAAGATAGGACTTCTTAATTATTATTCTTTTACAAGAAGCTACATTAATGTACAGTTTTTAAAGATTTTTACATTGTAAATATTATAATAGTTATGATATATTTTTAGATGCCGTAGTACAAGAAGACTCGTGAATAAAATGAAATAATTGATTGGACAATTTTGACTATCTTATGAATATATGAATGGCATTAAAGATTATTATATATTTTAATCTAGAATTTCTAATGACAACATTGGATTTTATGAGTGTTTGGTGATTTTAAATCTATACACACCTTAAAACCATCATATTATTGGAGTGACACTATGGGCAAAAAACCATAGTGCGTTTCCCGTAGCTCAAAAGTTATAGAGAAACACTCATTATGTAATGATATTTTGGGGTTCTCCTTAAAAAAAAGTAAAAAAAAGTAAAAAAAAAAATAAAAAAGGTAGTTTAATCTATAGAATCCCATGTGTATTAATTTTCTCTATTAGGACAAGGAATGGCATTTGAAAAAATAAAAATAAAAAACAACAAATTTATGTGTGTAACATATGTATATACTCTCACCAAAGATCCATTTATGCCAATGATTCCACCAACTGAAAATTGTTGTGTATGCTAATCATTGATAGTAATACGTAAAAAATAAAAGAACTAAAGAGTATTACTATTTGGGAATGATTCCACCAACGGAAGTTCCTTGTTTTGTTTGTCTAATTATTATTTACAGTAGATGTGGACACGTAGCTATAAATGGGAAATTATCCTATAAAACACTTCGCTCTCTTTTATAATAATACACAAAACGTGATATATTTCGACTAGTAGCTTATACAATTAAAGAAAAAAAAAAAAACCAACAAAGTATAGGTTGGATTCTTCGCTTCCAATTATTAGATAATTTTTGAATGCTCAAGATTTTGATAAGTTCTACTCTGTCAGACAAAATTTTGATTATTAAAATCACACAATATATATGATAGGATGAGTTTTCATTTGATAAATGGAATTTTGTGCTATATTTAAAATTTTTATATTTTTATAGTTAAAATTCTTAAATCGATGACTTTATTTGTAGTATATAGTCTTGTTTCTAAATTACCATTTCGTAATAAATTCAACAATTTACCTGCTCTAATTGAATTATAATTTTTGTTGAATTAGTTCTATAAAATCCATGCAATATTTGGTATCCGAAAAAACTCATTTCAAATTTTATTTGTTTTATTTTATATAATTGGTTTTACTAAAACCAAACTAGTAAAATTTTCGAATCAATTTTAAATTAACACTTCAAATTTGTTTTAGTTTCAACAAAGTAGTTGATGAAGATTAAAAATGGTTATATCAATATGAGTTATTCTAACAAAATTTAAAATAAACTTAAATGCTCCAAATAATAAGGCTCACAACACACAATTAAGTTCAAGTAATTAGTGGCATTCTGGCCTTGATCAAGCTTAGCTTATAAAGGAAGTTATCATTAATAACTCCTTATAAATTCGTCTGATATGTAATCTCTACCATTTTTAGAAAATAAAATTATGTGACCTTAGCATAAGGTTTCACAACTGCCAACAAAAGCACAACACTATCATGTCCAGCTGTAGAAAGATGTGACTCATACTTATTAATCACCATCAGCCATGCAACCTCTTCCTTTTAATCCCCACAATGACAAGGCAGTATAAAGTTCACCTCTTCTCCTTCTCAAAAAGACTTTTTTTGATCACCTAAGAAGCAGCCTAGCTAAACAATAAAAATAGAGCAGTCTTTTGGTCATTTATTGCTATGCTGACCTCTAAAGGATTACTTCACATCCAACTAGTCACTATTTAGAACTCAAAATTAGAGCTTCCTTCCACATTGGAAAAGATCCCTTAACAAGAGCTAGAGCTAAGCACTTACACTAAAACATCCAAAGAAAGTAGTTATTTCATCCTTTTAAATCCACCATTTTCCCTAAGTCATTAACTCCATATGTACACTAAAAAAAACTTAAGCATTGGAGCCCACACTAAGCCATAGGCTTAATACTCTCTAATGTTTGCTTTCTTCTTCCATGTCTTTGCCATGTAGGCTAAAGGCCAACATCAACAATGAAGCTAGCTCCTTTCCTTCCTCACACTCAAGGTTTAACACTTTCAACTCAAGTCCAACACCTCAAGCTTCATGCCCCAAACTCCATTGCTGAAAGGTTTCAACATCTCATATTCATGTCCAACACCTCAAACTTTGTGCCCCAAATCTCTTTTGCTCAAGGTCTAACATTGTCTGAGCTCAGGCCCAATGCCTTAAGCTCTTTGACCTGGCTAATGGGTAGTCTTAGGGTATGGGACCTACCAAGAAAATCATACCGATAGTAAAATTTGGAAATAAGTATGTGATACCAAGTGTAAAATTTATTAATAAGATAATATTATTAGTTTATTTTAACTATGATAAATAATAAATTCATCCAATTTAAAAATTTGGAGAGAAAGATCAATACTTTCTAGTTACTTTGTATGGACTGGAGAGTGTTGTATAAAAGAGTTAATGATGGTAGATAAAAATGTAGCAAAAAAGAAAAAAAAAAGAAAAGAAAAGAAAAGAAAAAATGAAGCAAAACACAAAATTAGATGCAAATTTTTTTTCCAACCCGCACATTAAAGCATTAAACTTATCAAGGTGTAATTCTTTAATCTGAATAAGATTTCAAAATCAAGTCTCTTTAAGCATGAAAATAAAAATAAAGTCAACCATTTAAATAAAAAAAAAAAAGTTGAGTAGAAACGAAAGATGTGAAAAATGAAAAAAGTAGACACAAATATTTTTATTTTATGTTTCATAATTTTGCATTATTAAATGTCATATTTTTAAATATTATATAATCAAATGAAAGTTTTTAAGTAATATTTGTTAAATAATTTTATAATTTAAAAATATTAATTGCATGTCTTGAATTATTAAAAGATATTATATAATATAAAACTATACTAATAATTCAAATAAAATTGTCATCCAAAACTAAAAAGTAGTAAGAAATTTTTTTAACTTTAAATAAACAAAAGCCAATAAAAGCAAAAACGTGTTCTAATGAAACTCTTCTGCGTCGAATAGCAAAAGTCCGAAACAAACTAATTGAAAGTCCAAAACTAACCCCAAAATTCCAAAATCCGCACCACCTCTTTCTCTCTCATCTAACCGATCAATATATATAAATATATATAAAATCACACCTCCTCAAATCTCCCACCAAACCAATAAGCGAAATATTCAAGAAAGCAAGTCTTGAACCAAGACAGACGCAGACAATGTATCAGGACAACTTATCGAGTCGGGTTTCGACTCAATCATCATCTTCTCCAACTCTTTGGAATCGTTATGAGGATAAGTTGTTTGAAAAGGCTCTAGTACTGTTTCCGGATGATTTTCCCGATCGGTGGCAAAAAATTGCTGATCATGTGGGGAAATCGGTTAAAGAAGTGACAGAGCATTATGAGTTATTGCTTCATGATATTTTTGAGATTGATTCTGGTAGAGTCGAGTTACCGAGTTATAACGATGAGTTGTTTGGATCGAGCTGGGAATCTGATATGACCGCTTCGAATCAGATTAATTTTGGTTGTAAGACGAAGCAGGTTGATCCTGAAAGGAAGAAAGGAACTCCATGGACCGAGGAAGAGCACAAGTAAGTATGTTTATAATTGGAATTTTTTTTAATTGATTTTTATTGCTATTGTTCGATTAAATGTTAAAATGTTTTATTTTGTTGATAGTTTATAGCTGAACAAAGGGTTTTGGATTTGTTATGATTTTGACTGTGCAATTGGATGGATTTTTAATATTTTTTCCGTCTTTTAACAGATCTTATTGATTAGGGCTGAAAAAGATTTATTTAATTGTTTGATGCTGACCGGCAATCAAGAAAAATGAAGTTCTCAGTCTGTTGATTTTCTGTATTAATTAATGACAAAACTACTCTACCTAACTAATATTGTTAACTGGAATTATCTAGTTCTAGGGATCCTAATCTGATTCCTAACATTTGATTATGTGAATTGCATTTCACGTGAGCGTTCTTTTGTTCAATTATATATAGGTCAGTTGTTTGGATTGGCTTGACGAATTTATGAAATCTGATGTTCTAGTTCTTTTCATTGGATATACAATTCCACATTGATTGCACATTTGCATTTCTTGCTCTAGTTGCCTTCGCATACTTTACTGTTTATCGTACAAATATGGTCCTTTGTATTATTACTAAATTCAATATGTAACTAAATTGTTTTTTACTAATATTATTTTTATGTTTTGGGTTTGACTTTCTTATGGTGTTTGTTACAGGTTATTTTTGATCGGGCTTAGAAGATTTGGCAAGGGTGACTGGAGAAGCATTTCGAGGAATGTGGTGGTGACAAGAACACCAACACAGGTAGCTAGTCATGCCCAGAAGTACTTCCTTCGACAGAATTCTGTGAAGAAAGAGAGGAAAAGGTCAAGCATTCATGATATCACTACCGTAGACAACAACTCTGTTGCGTCGCCTATTGATCAAAATTGGATCTCTCCACCTGGTGGTCCGGTTCAGCAATCCTCTGTTTTGCAAGAAATGTCCCTAGCAAGCCATTTGCCTAATCAAGGAGGTTCCATGGGTTATCAAAACTATGGCTTCCCTATGTAAAGATTCCTATAACTACATAATCTGTATATACAGTAGTTTCATGCATTGAATCCAATCTGTATAGTCTATTCATGTTCTTTTCTAACTAGTTGATAGCACAAATTATGGAATCTTTTGAAATCTAGACACTGAAGAGGATAGTTTATGTGCCAAAGTTTTAGGTATTATTCAATTTATAGGAAATGAAATTTTTATTTGCTCTTGGATTATTTAGCTGAACGATTTTTTGCCATTTGTATTAGTGTTATTATTAGCCATCTGTGTTATATTAATGTTCTTTTGAACAGTTGCCTGCCTAGCCATTTTGCTAGAGGATTTTTTTGGTTAATTTGGCTTTCTTTAAAACTCGAATTCAAGATCTCTCAAACTTGAAAATGATTCTATTACACTATTAAATTGAAGACTCGTTGATTGTTGGAGTTTCATTTGTAAATAGACAGTTCAATTATTGCAATTTTATAATTAATGAAAATTTAATTTGATCAATCTTGTATATACTTAATTTGATAAATGGAGTAAAAGGATATTGCAATTTTAATTTCACAATGAAATTTAGTTTGAGCAATCTTGTATGTGCTCAACTCTCTTGTTAATCATGGTACCAGTTAGATGGAGTTAAAATGATCTACAATTTATCCGGCTTATGTGGAATAAAAAAGGTGATATAGGATAGAATAAAATCATCTTTTAAAGTGATGAGCATTTTTCCTCCCTTTACTTGATGGGCTTTAAACGAGCATCCCAGGGGCGTGGAGGCATACATCAAGCCTAACTATTTGGTGTCTTGTATTGATTGATTGTGTGCCAACAATTAAGCCTGGACTTTCTTGAATAGGAGCATGTCTAGTCAAGGTATGTAAGTGCAAGAATAAATGGAAATACAAGAGGTGTACTAAGGACAAGAGGTGTACTAAGGTAGTGGTTTTCAATGGGTGTTAAAAGATATGAAAATATTGGACCTTGTTCTAATGAATAGTGTGAATGTTTTTGGATGAGGGGTTGACCTTTTCTAGAGATGGCGTGAATCTCTCTAAAGGAGGTGTTGACCTTAGTAGAAGAGTTATCTAGTGTTGACCTTGTTGAGAAGAAGTGTTGACATGGATGGGAAGTTTGGTGTTGACTTCGTTGGATGGAGCTGTTGACCTTGATGGATGGAAAGTTTGAAGTTGGGTGTTGCAGCATAGATCAGTTCTTAGCTTGCATGGAAAAGATAGATAACATTACGAGGCCATGCCAAGCTTATGGCCTAGTGTGAGCCCTCTGATATTCAAATCAATGTGATTGCATGTACAAAGTTAAAGGCTTCAGGGAAGAGTGGACTTGAAGATGATGTCACTAATTATGTAAGCGAGAGAGTTTGAGAGACTCTCAATGTGACCTTTTCCAATAGGGAAATAAGATCTTTGGGAACTTCACTTTAGAGAATGACTAGTTCAAAAAAAGATGTTAGCCTCCCAGTGAATGATTGAGAGACTACTATTTTGATTAGGTATTCCTAGAAGCCGAGTGGCTTAGGAAGTTTATGGAGTTAGCTTGAGCGTTAGGTTTATGTTTTTTTGATGAAGGAGCTTCCTTGAAAAGAAGGGTTTTCTCCTGGCTAGAGTCTCTCTTCCGGTTAGAGAACTTAGAGCTTTTTGTATAAGCCTTGAGTTGCATGTCTATGAGTACTCAAGTGTGTATAGTAGTATCATTCTATAGCTGGACAAAGGTAATTGTAACACATGAGTTTTTGGTTATAGTAAAGGCTTTTGAGTTAATGGAATTTCAAGAATTTTTCTTTTAGAGATGGGATTTATACTCGTTACCTAGGATGAACAACCATTATTATTAAGATGTAATTATAAGTATTTCAGTTAATAAGTAAACTAACATTCGTTACAAATTATGGATGCCTGTTATAGTTGTTGCATGCATTTATTAAGTGATGGAAGTTTACAAGTTAAAGTGTTAGGGTTGCATTGACAAGGTCATGGATGAAAAGATGGTTAGGGACTTTCTGTTGGACTTTTATACTAGTTCTAGGAAAAAGAAATGGGAATGATAGACTTTATATTCAGCAAGTGTCTGACATTGAGGACAAAGTGGAACTTCAATAGTAAGGATGAGTCTTGATGATAAGGACAAACTTTAGACTGAGGCGAAGTGTTATGAAGTAAAGGGTTACGAGGTAAAAGGACTATGAGGTGGAAGAGAAGCTTCAATAGTAAGGATGAGATTTGATTACGAGGAAAAACTTCGATTGATGAGGATGAAGCCTTAATATGAAGATAGTAGGTTAACGAGCTAAGGAGCTTGATATGTTGACGACGAAGATGAAGACAATTTCCATACATGATGAGTGAGCTGAGATGAACTTGATATATGAGAAGTGAGGAACTTCGATGATGAGGACAAAGACAAGAAGCAAAAGGCTTTGATGATGAAGCAAGGAGAGTTAGCAAGAGCGAGCTGACGAGTTTGTTACAAGTGAAGCAAACTGAGGAACTTAGCACATAAGTGTGATGAGTTATGAAGCGAGTTAAGAGTCCCGACACTAATATATGATGTAGACTGATAGGTTTAATTGTATAGCATTATGTAGTGTATAATTTAAGTTTAAGTGTACATTATACTTCGAGTGCATGAGTTGTTGTATAGCTTAAGGTATAAGATATTTTTATGAATAGTACCTATGAACAAGTTTGCAGTAATTGTATGGTTAGAGATGCTAGCCACCTACCAAGGAATAGTTTTTATAGGAAATTATATGTCTCAAATAAAAAGCTATCTACCACTAACCATTTCATAGAAAATGTATGGCCAAGCATGCAAGTCATTTACCTAATGAATAATTTGTTGACCACTATAATTAATATCTAATCTCTTTTTCTTTCTACAAACCTAACTACTTTAGAATATAGATGGTTCATTTTCTTCTCTTTCTTCTTATAACATCAGCTCTGCATTTTCTTTCAAAGTTTCTAAGTCCCAGTTGGATATCTTTCTTTCTTTCCTTCTTTCTTCAAAGAAGCCACTCAATCTTAAGAGTAACCCATGTTCTAGTTAAAATCTCTCTTTCTTCTACCTTTCTTAGAGGAGCTGTGGCTAGATCTAGAGAGTTGATTTGAGTAGAGCGATAGTAGAGTGGTAAGCCTAAGGATGGTTGATTCTGCTTATGATGATGATATGAGTTTTATTGAAGAGACTATAGAAAGTGAGGTGAGTTATGAAATGTATGAATGTATAGTAAAACCACCATACATGCTTTTGTTGAAATCTATACATTTATTTTTTTAAATGACCAAAATGATTTTTTGTTATTGATATATTATTATTGATATTTACCACTATCTAATGAGACATAAGGAGCCATGTATTTCCTTGTATATGATGCATGACCACTTTAATAATCGACTGTTAATGTTAAAATGATTGTTAATGACTAATGAGGCCATTGGGCTAACCTATGTTTATTGATTATGAGCCTATCAAGCCAATACCTAGCTTGACCATGTATGACAAAAATGCTTTGAATAATGGGGAAAAATCAATTAGATCATATGCATTGGTGACTCGACTGATAAACTCTATAATATTATTGGTGTTTCAAGTGTGAGTACTACCTTTTTGTTTTCAAGGGCTTATAGGGACAGTGGTGTAGGCCTACCCAAGATTACCTTTTTGATTGTTTTAGAAGCCATAAGAATGGTGGTACAGTCTTGCCTATGAGTATGATACGAACCCTAAGTATATTTGAGACACAAAATCATTGTGCTTGGGAAGCAACTCCTTGGAAAGCTAAATCAGATTTTTCTAAGTTCGCAATCCAAATTCAACTAGTGATAGAGCATCTTGGAATATGATCTCCACGACACAATATTAACTTATGAAAGAGAAACTTGGAATTAATATTCTCAAAGCAATTAGCTTTGATTGTATGAACTTGATTCAAGTAAGAATAGAAAACAAGAGATATACTTTTAATATAAACTAAATTTTTTATTGATCAAAACTTATGAATTTTACAGGATTGGTTGAGTTTATATAATGGCTCAACTCTTAAACTAGAATCAATAAAGGATTAGGAAACCTTCCTTTACAAAGATTAGGAATTCCTAATTAAAAAAAATTCCTAATTAAAAACTAATTTAAAACTAATTTGGGTTATTAAATATGATTAGTTTATGGTCCAAAAACAACAATAACAAAATTAAAACAATTAAATTCAAAAAACACAAAAAGTTCAAAATTCTGGACCACCCTAGTTTTTACTACACAGTCTTGTAGTTGTTGGATTACATAACCATGTAATCCATCTTGATTCTATTCCTTTTGAATTTCTTCACATGGTCATGTTTGAAGTTTGAATCTTCATGTTTTGACCTTCTTCCACTTGGATCATAGTCACCAAGTTTTGATTTGAATCTTAAAGTCCTAATTTGATGAACAATCCATCCTTGCATTCTTGAATTGTAGTAAGGTCATTTTACAAGCCTTGAATCATCGCATACAATTCATCCTTGAATTTCTTCATTCTTGTTCATAGAATGGGACCATTAGGAAGCTAAATTGGATCCTTGCTCTAATATGGATCTTTATTTGCATCATTTCCTCCCTCCTCAAGATGATTCATCCATGAATATCCAATGTCTACATTAAAAGGAGAAAGATCATTAACATTGAAGGTAGCATTTACATTATATTCTCCTGATAGATCCAATATATATGCATTGTCATTGATCTTCTCAACGACTTAAAAAGGATCATTTCCTTAGGATGAAGCTTTTTTTTAGTTGGAAAACTTTTCTTTCTCACACGTACCCAACCCTAATAACTAGGTTCAAATACAAATTCTCTTCTTTCTTTATTCACTTGGCTTGCTATTTGTTGATTCTTCTTTTCAATGTTGTTGCACTTCTTCATATAATTTCTTCATCAAATCTACATTCTTTTTCCCACCTAAGCTACTCCTTTAATTACAAGAAAAAAGGTACTAAATCCAAAGAAGTTAGTGGGTTAAAACCATAAACAACCTCAAATGGTGAAAAACCAGTAGCAGAATGCACAACTCTATTATATGCAAATTCAACAAATGGACTGCACTCTTCCCAATTCTTTAAATTCTTTTGGATAATAGCATGCAATAAAGTTCCTAAAGTCCTATTTATAACCACAATTTAACCATCAGTTTGTAAATGACAAGTGGTAGAAAATAATAATTTAGTTCCCAATTTACTCCACAAAACTCTCCAAAAATGACTTGGAAACTTAACATCCTTATCACTAACAATAGTTTTTAGAACGCCATGCAAACACACTACTTCCTTAAAGAATAAATTTGCAATGTTAGTGACATGATTAGTTTTATTACAAGGAATGAAATGTGACATCTTAAAAAACTTATCAACCATTACAAAGATAGAATCTTTCCCTTTTTTTGATCTAGGCAACCCAAAAACAAAATCCTGAGAAATATATCAGTCCAAGGTTCATTAGAAATAAGCAAAGGAGTATATAAACCTTAATTTAAAACTTTAGATTTAACTTGCTTGCAAACAAAACATCCTTCACAAATCCTTTGCACATCTGTTTTCATTTTAGGCTAATAAAAGTGTTCGTTCAAAGCATCTAAAGTTTTACCAATGCCAAAATATCCCATCAACCCTCCCTTATGAGCCTCTTTAACAAGAAATTCTCTCATAGAACAAATAGGTATACATAATTTATTCTCTTTAAACAAAAACCCATCAATTTTATAGAACTTACAAAATGTAGCTTTTATAAATGCTTTAAAAATGCTAAAAAAATAAAAATCATCAACATACAAAGTTTAATGCTTTCAAACCCAAGCATTCTTTTATCTCAAGCATTAAGTAAGGAATACCTTCTTGAATATTCATCAACCACAACATTTTCCTTACCTTGCTTGTACTTAATCACATAAGGAAAGGTTTTAATGAATTTGACCCATTTAGCATGCCTTTTATTCAACTTACCTTGTCCCTTTAAGAATCTCACAAATTGGAAATCAGTGTGAATGGCAAATTTCTTATGCCAAAGGTAGTATTGCCTTGTCTTTGAGGTTCTCACTAATAGAAATTTTGAGCAAGTATGACATGCTCTATCCAAAATAGAACTGCATAGAGCTCTTTGTCATAAGTGTGATATTTCAATGAAGCGCTATGGAGCTTTTCACTAAAGCAAGCAATTGGCATTTTTCCTTGCATAAGAATAGCTTCAATACCTAAAATTGATGCTTCACACTCAATTTCAAAAGTATTGGCAAGGTTAGGCAAAGCAAGAATAGGTTCCTTACAAAGTTTATATTTCAATGAATTAAATGCACTTTTTTGCTCTTTTTCCCACTTTAAAACACAATTCTTTTTTATTACCTCTGTGAGAGGTGCATCTATGTTGCTAAAGTCTTTTACAAAATATCTATAAAAACTACCCAATCCATGAAAACTTCTTACCTCACTTATTGATTTGGGAATAGGCCAATTTTTTATGGCACTTACCTTTTCTTTATCAATTTCAACACCTTGTGCACTTATTACAAATCCTAGAAATACAATTCTACCCAACCAAAAGAACACTTTTTTAAGGTTTGTATATAATTTTTCCTTTCTTAAAACATCAAGCACACACCTCAAATGTTCTAAATATTCTAGAATATCATCAAAATATACAATAACAAATTTTCCAATCAAGTCCCTCAAAACATCATTCATAAGTCTCATAAAGGTACCAAAAGGCATAATTAACCATTTATACAAACCATATTTTGTTTTGAAAGCTATTTTCCATTCATCACCTTCTCTCATCGTAATTTAGTGATATCCACTTTTCAAATCAATTTTTCAAAAGATATTAGAACCATACAACTCATCAAGCATATCATCTAACCTAGAAATAGGATGGTGATACTTTACTATTATGCTATTAATTGCACAGCAATCAACACACATGTCAAGAGCCATCTTTCTTAAGTACTTATAAGACAGGTACAATATATGGACTCATACTTTCTCTAATATATCATTTAGCCATCAACTCCTCAAAATGCCTTTGAAGCTCCATTGTGTCCTTAGGATTACTTCTATAAGCTGGACTATTTGAAATTGAAGCAGCAGGAATGAAATTAATTTGATGCTCAATACCTCTAATGGGTGTCAATCCATTGGGTATCTTCTCGGGATAGACATCTTCAAATTCCTATAAAAGAGAAATAAATCTTTTCAATGCAAGTAATCAATTAGTTGAAAAAATTATCCTCTTTTTTATTATATGACTTTTGTTTGACAATATTCATAATAAAAAAATACAAGATATATTGTAAATATTTTTAAGAAAAGGTACAATTATAATACATATTGTATTTGCCTCATATTTTTGGCCTATAAAATTATAAGCCTAACCCAGTAAAAATCCAAAAGTCCAATTACAAGTCCAGTCCAAATAATTACGTGAATATAATTAATTAATTTATGAATTAAAATTAATTCAGTTAGTCAAAATTTATAGGCAAAAATATGGCACATGTTTAGAACTAAATTGGCATTATATTAGAACTAATAGACAATTAAAGAGCCATGTTCTAAATATATGGCATTCTGCCACTCACCTAAAGATGTGGAGCCCTAAGTAAAGAAGTAGTATATGAAAGTTTCTAACAGTTATTTCTAGAAAGTATATAGGCAGTGTTAAAGAATCAATAAGGGACAACAATCAATATCCAAGATCAATCAATTAACTAATTCCAAATTCAAGTTCAATTTCAATACGTCCCTACAATTTCATTTTCTAGAGCATTGCATTTACATTTCATTGCAACATTCTCAATTTCCAAGCTTTTCAATTCTTGTAAATACAATATTTAAATTTAATGCAATTCAATTCCTTTTATTTTAGTTCAAACCTTTAACTGTATTTTCTTTCTAAACTCATTTAATTTGCTTTCCTAGCTTATTAAATTTACATGTTCAATTACTCCCAAATTCAATGCTATTTAAAACTTTAGCATAAATATCAATAAGTGTGATACCCTATTAAGATTTTTCCTTAGCATAATCAAGAGAACTCTCATTTCTAATTATGTGTCTTGAGCATCCACTGTCTTTATGTCATTGACTCTCTTTTATTGTAGATTTAAGACATACATACAAGAAAAGAAATTCATCTTTACTTTAGTACCCAAGCATATTTGGGTCCATGGGGGTTAGCATTACATGTTCAATTACTCCCAAATTCAAAGCTATTTAAAACTTTAGCATAAATATCAACAAGTGTGATACCCCATTAAGATTTTTCCTTAGCATAATCAAGAGAACTCTCATTTCTAATTATGTGTCTTGAGCATCCACTGTCTTTATGCCATTGACTCTCTTTTATTGTGGATTTAAGACACACATATAAGAAAAGAAATTCATCTTTGCTTTGGTACCCAAGCATATTTGGGTCCATAGAGGTTAGCATTGGAAGGGTCCTCAAGTTGTAATTGAGCCTTCCTAATATAACAAAAAGCATTTATGTGCCCATTTTTCATACAATAATGGCACTTACACTTTGACTTGAAAGTATTCTTAGGCTTTGCCATTTTGATATGAAGTTTTGGTCTTTTCATAACATTTTCATGGTGCAAACAATAGCAAGTACTATGTTGTGATTGTGTGTGTTTTTATGCATGCCTCTTTTGATAAATGAATGCATGATTAGCTTTTTGAGACTTAGCACTTGAGTCTTATGTCCCTTTTTGAATCCTCTTAGAATTGGATGGTTTCATGTGTGTTCTACTCTTTGTGTGGACTACCTCAATACTAGATGTTTAAGGAATAGAGGCTTTGACAAATGATTGAGGGAAAGATGTAGAGGTTGATGAACCATTAAGACCAAAACCATGGCTCACTAAGGATGGTCTTTGAAATACAATGAGTGTATATAAAACTTCCTTCCCTTTATGAAATTTTGAAATTGAGGCTCTTAATTCTTCAACCTTTATTTTTAACGCATCATTTTCTTTATACAAAGATTCAATTGAGGAGGTTTTGTGGAAATTTCTTCCAAAGAATTCTTAAGATTAACATTTGAGGTTTTTAAACTTAAAACTAGTTTCTCAAGATTTTTAAAATTCTCCTCAAGTTTTGAAACATTTGTCTTTGTAAAATTTCATTTTTGAAAGATAATTTTTACATTTTGAGGCCATGAATTCTAAAAGTTCATCTTCATCCATATCATGCCTATCATCATAACAAGAATGAGATGTAAAGCAATCATTATCATCATTATTATCATTACTAGAGTGGCATGTGAAATATACCTTATTAGTGGAGTCTTCTAAAGCTGTAAAGCATAGGTTCAAAACTTCATCATCTTCTTCATCATTGGAGGAGTCATCATCCTATGTAGCTTTAAAGCATTTCTTCTTCTCCTTGTCCTGATTCTTTTTCTTTTTGGGACATCCATTTTGATGCAGCTTTGCTTACCACACTCATAGTAACTTACTTCATATTCTTTGTCTTTGCTTGAGTTGGAGTTAGAGGGAGACTTCCTAGAAGATTTCTTTCTTTTTGAATTTTCTTGTTCTTGAATAGGCTTCTTCAATTCTTTTAGGTTTTTGCTCTACTCTAATTAAAAATCTGCCTAATTTCTATTTTCACATATAGGGCAAATGTCCCAATACCACCTTTTTGTTATAAATTCTTTTTTTTATTTAATAAATTTCACATCTTTTGCCAAATATTTGACATTTTCCTTATATTATTTGATTGAATATGATTAGTTGTTTGAAGATGTTCAAAATTTAAAAATAAAAAGAATATGATAATAAAAAGAATATAATACAAGTAGTAATCATAATAGATATATTACCAATTGGGTTTTCTAAATGGAGCCTGGATAATTCATTCTTTTGTCCAAACAAACTAATAATAAATTAATCTAATTGATAATACTAATCTGGGTAACTCAAAAGCATAGATCTAATTTGACTTCATTGCACTTCACACTCTAAATTTTTGATGATTTAATCAATCTTTCTAGGGAAAAATAGAGGATATCTCAATCGGGGGAGAGAATGGAGGAATTCTGTATGACCTAATATATCTGACAAGTCATACTATACATCAATGCAAATTGAATCATCTTCCTCTTGATTTCGAAAAGAACTTTTGGAACACTAATAGGAATTAAATGAAAGAAAAAAGTTAAGTACCCTATTTCACTTAGATGTGAAAATATAAAAATGAATTTATTATCTTAATAATATAGATCTTTATAATTAATAATTAATCTTAACGCTTATAATATTTGCTTGAGTTGGAGTTAGAGAGAGGCTTCCTAGAAGATTTCTTCTTAATAATCACCTTGATTCTTCCAGAAAGCATTGCTAACTCTTTATCTTTACTACCATCCTCTTTAGAACCATTTGAGATCTCACTTTCATATCGATCCTTTGATGAGCATTTGAGAACAAGTGTCTTCTTCTTCTCCTTCTCCACTTATGGCTCTTCCTTCTCAGGGGTCATCTTGTGTGTGAGAAGTTTGCCAATGAGAATATTGGTAGGAATCTTGCTAAGGTCTTCATTTGGCTTCTTCAATACTGGGTACCCTAACTTTATAATGGTTCTTTAGAAGGGCTCTAAGGATCTTGTGGTTAACATCCTCAAAAGAATACATTTTTCCAAACTTTCTCAAGTTAGTGACGATGACTAGGAGCCTATTTGTTATATCAGTGACGATCTTATTTAGCTTTATTGTGAAGAGCTCATACTCATGAGTGAGCAATTGGATTTTTTTAGACTTGAATTGCTTGGTGCCTTCATGGTAGTTTTCCAAGATCTTGTAAATGCCATAGGCACTTGTACAATGTTGAACCCTCCCATATTCTTCTCTAGATAAAGAGCCAAAAAGGATTGCCATTACTCTCTTATTCTTCTCATTTGCTTTTCTTTGATCTTTAATGTAATCCTTTTTAGGGATCATCGCTTCAAAACCATCAACTATTTTTAATGGAGGTTTCCAATCCTCAAGAACAGTATCCCATACATTTATAAGATCGCTATCAAGATAAACCTATATTTTATGCTTTTATAAAGCATAATTAGTACTATCAAAGTGAGGCTTGCGGTGATGCATCCCTTCATTACCCATTTTGATCTTTCCTCATGCAATAAAACTTATAAATATAGGACCAATGCACTGATACCATATGTTTCCTAAGTTGCATTAAGAATCGAGGTTGAATTGGTGGGTGATCAAGAAATTTAAGAGAATATATTAGAGAAGTAGAGGAAAAATAGCAAGATTTATAGTTGTTCATATTATAACCAATCCTACATCCATTCTCCAATCTTCATTTGGGTATTTCACTATGAATGCAGTTTTAACAAGTTTACTCTTAACTTAGTATTTAGACTTACACCAAATCTTATAAGAGTTTTCCTAAGGCTCATTTTTAAATCTAACAAAGTGCTTTATTTATGCTAACACTAAATTGAACTAAGTGTTTTATTAAGGCTCACACTCAAATCTATACAAGAGTTTTAATTAGGCTCATTTCCCAATCTACATAAGTGTTTCAATGGCTAACAACTAACCAACTAACACAAAATGTGTTTTACAAAGATTTAAAGCTTGAGAAATTGATTTGCATGAGTTTGGCCACTTGGTAAGTTTTTTAACATATCTAAGGCCTTTAGAGAGGTATTAAAAGTTTACATCCTCCAAAGAGCCATTACAAATGAAAATATAGGTCAAAAGCTAGGTTCTAAACAACTTGTTAAAAAGTAGTTTGTCCAAGACTAAATCGCGGTTGTGAAGCATTAGTCGCGATCGCAATATTCATTTCTACAACAGCTAGTAACATGTGGCATCTAATTATTGGTTGTTTCTACTAGCCGTTGAAGCAAATTTCTACACATTGAAGGTTATGTTTGCAATTCCTTTGTTGCAATCGCGATATTCGTTTTATGTCCATATTTCGCTGTCACGACACTGATTGCAGACTCTACTGTGTCTCATTCTCCTTTTTTTTTAAATTAATCACTATCACAATCCAAGGAGTCGTGATCGCGATATTCTGATTACAGGTACTATATCCAGTTGTAGGCACAATTTAAAGGTCCACTTTCTATACTTAGAGAATTTTCAATATCTTGATTTTTAACCTTTTCTAAGTATTTTCCCTATAAAATAAACAATAAATGCAAATATTAGAGCACTTCAATTGAATTTTCAAGATCAAAATAGAGGTTGACTAGTTGTAAGCCAATATAGATCAACACAAAAAAAGCATTTAACCAAGGTTTTGGTTAAATACATCAATCTCATGTGTCCAAAAAACCAAAAAATCAACATTAAGTTGTTGACTCTTTTAATTAATCACACATTTTCTTTAGAAATTTGCCTAATTTAGACCATTAATTTTCCAAGAAAATAAAATCTCAAAGTTTGCAAGATATTACAAGAGCTGTTCATAGAGATGGATTTTGAAATGGGCACCTTGCTTCCTTTATATGAAAACTTTGGAAAAGAACTCAAAAAGAGGTGTTTAGTTTTTGGTTACCAAAGCTAAAGGGCTCACTAGCAGGCAGGGAAGGGTCAATGGTGTTGAGGTGCTTAACACTGCCAGTGGGCTATCGAGTGGAGCTAGTTTGTGAGCAAAGGCATCTTTTGTTGGTGGCACCATGGTGAACTGCACTGCATTTGTTTTCACCGAGGGTGGCATAGGCTTAGAGAATAAGGAGGCATAAAATAAGTGAGAGGGTGGATTTTTTATTGGATTGTGAGTCTTTGGTTTTTTAATGTGCAAATTATGCTTATTAATACTTGGATTTTAAGCAAAATTGAAAGGATTCGCAGTTGGAATATTAACTGCTTAGGTAGATGAGGAGCTTTCAAAATTTAAACTTACAAATGGGTTTATTGGTATAGATGATAAAGGAATTTTGACAAGGTTACCTTGAGAAAAATTTGAAAATCCAAAAATTGGGTTTGTTGAAGGTGTAAAAGAAGGTGGCCTAAGATTTACAGTGGGGTATGTTTGATTTCCTAAGGCACTCTTCTTATTCCTTTTAAATCTTTTTGATTCTTTTTTCTTCTTGTTCCCACCACCAATTATTTACTGGGCTAAATAAAACTTTGGGCCTATATTTTTTTGTATTTCAAATGGGAAAACATTTTGGGCTAATGAAAAGTAAAGAGGCATAATAATTTATATTTATAAATTGGGTTATGGGCCAACTTATAAATATGAGGGGGGCAATTATTTGCACCTCATTATTTTGGCCATAAAATTATAAGAATGCAAAAACACAATTACAAGTTTAGTCCAAATAGTTACGTGAATATAATTAATTAATTTATGAATTTAAATTAATTGATTTGGATCAAAATTAGTGGGGAAAAATATGGCACATTTTTAAAACTAAATGGGCATTTTGTTGGAAATGACAGACAGTTAAAGAGCCACATTGCTAAATATATGGAACTCTGCCACTCACCTAACGATATGAAGTCCCAAGAAAAGAAGCGGTATCTAGAAGTTTCTGATAGTTATTTCAAGACAGTATAAAGGCAGGATTGAAGAATCAATTGGGGGCAACAATTAATATCCAAGATCAAGCAATCAAATAATTCTAAACTTAATTTCAATACTTTCTTGCAATTTCATTTGTAAAGTATTGTATTTACAATTCCTTGCAACATTCTCAATTTCCAAGCTTTTCAATTCCTATAAATGTAAAATTTAAATTCAATTCAATTTAATTCCTTTTATTTTAGCTTAAACCTTTAGCTTTATTTTCTTTCCAAACTCATTTAATTTACTTTATAGGTCATTAAATTTGCAAGTTCAATTACTTCTATATTTGGTGCAATTTAGAATTGCAACACAACTATTAAGGGAGCTATCCATGAATGCTTTAATAGAAGTCAGGCACAATTTCAATCGATTCATGTATCTAAACAGGTTGCACACTCTAAACAAATTTAAAGCCAACACATATAATTGCAAATAGTTATTGGACAATTCTTTTTGTCTTTTAAAATTTACATATTACCCATTAACATTTCTTTTATTTTCTTTTAAGTTGCTATTTTAGAATTTTAATAGGCTACAATTCCAACTTTTAGTTGATTTTTTTTATTTATTCTCTTATTTTTTTAATATATATACATGTGACTTTTCTTTCTAATTTCTTTTTTATTATTGATACATGAGTTTAAATTATAAATAAACTAATTATAATTATTTGAACATATTAAAACTTATTTAATTAAAATTCTATCAATACCCCATATATTATTATTGTGAAGAACTATTGGGGATAAGAGAGATGGTGTGATTACGAAGGCTAGGATGAAAAGGTTAGGAAAACCTTGATTTGGAATTTTTTGTTAGTTCTAGGAAAAGAAAATAAGGATAAAACCCAGTGACAAGGTAGCTTAAGAGCCTTGATAGGAAAGAATAAGGTTGGTGACAAAAGTTAAATTTTTCTAGAAATGAGTTTGTGAGACGAGTCTAAATCTTAAGAACAAATAAGGAATTACAAAGGAAGTGTTGCGATGTTGTATTATGGAAGATAAAAATGATAAGAAATGTGACATGAATAAGAATATGTATAAGTCAATTGATAGACAGAGTTAGATAGATAGACGGACTCGATATGAGAAAAGATGAATGGAAATGTTGAAGTTTATAAGTGGATAGCTAGGTATGGTTTAGCGAGATGAGTAGAATGAAAGAGAGAATTTTGAGTAAGTAAGGTTGAAAATGTCCATAGATTTACAAAAGGAATTGGGTAAGTCTAAATTGAATAGAACTATGATGAACTATGGATTCGATGATAGGACTTTGGTTCATGCATATGTTTATGAGGCGATCTAGTAGGTTCATAACAAAGTATTATAAGCGATTGTAGAGTTAGATATTTTTATGTTATAATAGATATATGTGGTTAGGCTGGAAAGTTATTGATGATGCTCATTTTGTATCCTCAATCTAAATATGTAAGGATTAAACTTATGAAGGATTCAACCCTTGATAGTGACAAAAAGCTTTTGAGTTTGCTTACGAGTGTCTTTGATGTTTATGACATGTTTACACTGTGATGGTATTATGATAATGCTATATATTGTTGAGACCTGTGGATTGTGGATCATCCCACCATTAGATCTCTGATAGTTAATGATGTGAAACTTATAGTGTTGTAGTATATTAAACCCTAGCTCAACCATATATGTTTCTGTCAGAATGTAAGAATGATTATTGTTTCTCTTAGAATGTAAAAGTGATTCTCTTTTTCATTTTCGATCCCTATGAAAATCTCTTATCTTATACTATATTGAATTCATCTTACTGTAAATTTCTCTTGGTCTACTGATTCTTGATGCATGACTAAAACTTGTTCAATAATCTATTGGTCTTTGATGGAACCGTACTCTAGTATGCATTTCAATAATTTTACTGAGTTGATGCTCACTATATCATCTATGGATTTTAGGATATAGCTTAGAAATTTTCAGGAGAGATCTTAGAGAAATTAGAAGCTAAAAGATTATAACTCTTTATTTTTCCTCAATGATAGAGGCCTCTATGGTAACAAAAATATTCAAGTCAAAGTTAGAGTTAGAACAATAGATAGCATAATTCTTAGATTTTAAATTGTAATAGTTTTAGAAGTCATAACTAATATTTGATATATCTTAAAAAGTTCTGTAAATTGTAAAAGAATTTATACATTGAAGTGATTTAAATAAATATAATGATGGATTTGAATTCATTAAGTTCTAGTTATTTATTGAATTTGTTTTAATTATAAATTGGCCCATATATGTCTTTACATGGTCGAATGAGAAAAGTAAGTACATAAGTTTAGGGTATAGAAGGGTTATACGAGTGTTCAACGACTTTAAACTTACCATACCTTAAGGTTGTCAGGCCTCGATAGGTTGGGTAAGATGAATTTAAGTTGTCTGTGACAACATTTGAAATCAAGCAAGGACGAAGAAGGAGATGGACCGAGGATGATGTGTGACAAAAAAAATTAGATCTTTCTCTCTTTTTTTTTTTTTTTTTTTCATGTATATATGTGACTTTTTAGGATTAAGGATGGAGAGAGAATCTAGACTATTTATAAAAACTTCAGTATGCTTACTGTCACAAATTTAATTGGATTAATAGGCACTTTAACCACCTCACCACACTGGCCACTAAAAATATCATTTTGAGCATAGGACATGATATCATCAAGAAGTTACTTCCTCCATCCATATAAATTCTTCCTCATAATGGAAAAATTAATGAAAATCTATCTAATTGGTATACCACCACATTTATTTTTCAAAACATAATTAAAACTAATAGAATGAAAATAATAAAAAAAATAATTATTATATCAGAGACAATTAAGCCAAGATGGGATAGATTCTTTTTAAGATTTGCGATTTTTTTTTCAAATTTTCTTTTTGCTTAACTTTCAATTGGTGTTTTTTAGTGTAAGAGTTATATAACAAATTGCTTTTAATCCTTAGTTGCATTGATGATAATTTATTTCTAACCTTGGATAATATATAAATGAAAAGTAAGGGCTTTAAATAAAAAAGCAAAATTTTAGATTTTTAGAACCCCAACTTCTTTTTTTTCTCAAGTAGAAGAGGTGTGACATAACACAAATTATATATTAATATTTTTTTATACTACAAATTGTATATTAATTTTATAGCCCTTGAATAATAAGTTTTTCAATTTTTTTGTGTTCCAAAAAAAAAAAAGCATTTAATTTTTTTTTTTGGTTCTAGAAGCCAATATTCAATTATAGTTTGGGCCTTGGAAAAATACAATAATAAGCAAATTTTTTTTTTAACAAATTAGTTCATTGGCTAAATTTGAATATATATAAGAAACAAACACAAACAGAGAGAGAAAAGTAGATAAAAAAATCAATTCTTTTCAATTGCTACTATTTTTCAGGCTATTTAGTTTACTAGCTCAATAATAACTGCAGAGGAGAATACTTGGCGACAATATATAATAATTTTAATATTCTAATTAGCCTACATTTTCTCCCTCTAAGTTTCATATATATATATATATATATATATATATATATATATATATATATATATATATATATATATATATATATATATATGAATGTATGTACATACATACATACATAGATATATTTATTTATATATGTATGTATGAATGTATGTACATACATACATACATACATAGATATATCTATGTATGTATGTATATATGTATGTACATACATTCATATATATATATATATATATATATGTATGTATGTACATACATTCATATATATATATATATATATATATATATATATATATATATATATATATATATGTATGTATGTATGTATGTATGTATATATATATGTATGTAAATACATACATACATACATACATATATATGTATATATGTATGTATATATATTTGTATATATGTATGTATATATGTATATATGTATGTATGTATGTATGTATCTATGTATGTATGTACATATATATATATATATATATATATATATATATATATATATATATATATATATATATATATATATATATATATATATATATATATATATGTATATACATACATACATAGATACATACATACACACACACACACACACATATATATATATTATTGAATTTTTTTAATTAAATTGACCACTTATTATTTTTATTATGTGAAAACCATTGGATAATAGATTTGTATTCTTATTATTCCAATTAAAATGTATTTTAAGTTTTATTTCTTTTTCTTAATAATTCACTCTCGATTAATTTCTATTTTCTATTAATTACTCATGGTTTTTTTTATAAATAATTAAATAAATTTTTGATTAAGCAACATTTCATTATATGATGAGATTTAGATAATATCAATAAAAATGATGGCTTCATTCATATATTAATATATATTAATTGTTTAAATTTTGTTTCTCTCATATTTATTGTTTATAAACTTCACTATTGATCGGAGCTTAATCAAATATGATTAGGGCTCCATGTCTTATATTGGGCCTAGATGCTAAGAGCCTATGAAGATATGACAATTGTTTGGAGGACTAGGTACAAAGAGTCTCTAATGCTCAAGTTTGTAGTAAAGGGCTTTGGCAGTGATTGCCGGAGAAGGAGATTTCTCTTCTCAGGAAAGATTGCTTGAGAGCTTTTTAGTGAGAGAAAGAAGATGAAAGAGATGCAGAGTTCGATCTATCTGAATCAAGTCTTGATCCTTCCCTTTTGTTTGCCATTACATGGTAGGGACATGTGGTAGTGGTCCCTGAGGAGAGAATGTTTCTTGACGTACCATGCCTCTGATTGGTATGTTAGGTGCATAAGTTGTGGGGAGCATGTCTGTAGAATTGAACTTTATCATGTAGTAAGTTGGTTAGTTGTGTTAGGGGTAAAGGCGCACCTCCTAGTGATCACCTTCCTCCAATATGAGCATGTTGGTACTTATACTTTATGACATTAACTGTAATTGAGTAGCTAATTGTGTAGGCTATTGATTATGAGAAGAGAGAGAGCAAAGCCCTTTAGGAAGGGTGAAGCAAAGGCTTGGTCTCTCTTGAATGCTAATGGTTTTTCCCTTAGGCTTTCCTTAGTGGGCCTTCTCTTGGCCTTAGTTCTTCTGGAGTTACTAAGGAGGTTGGTTGGAGTGGGCCTTGACTGCCTCTAGATCCATTATACCTTTAGGCTACTTTTATTCCTTATCAAAGGCCTCTTATTTCACTGAGGGGAAGACAATGGATGAATCCTTAGTTGAAACACTTCTTATTTTGTTTAGCTTTGCTAAAGATCATATCTTAATTTTGTCGTTGTTAGCTTCGTCTGGATAAAGTAGTTTAGTTAGCAGAGTGGCTTCGCTTAGTCGAAGCAATCGGATTAACTTGCTAGCTTCACTTGAAAGTCCCACGTGGGGTAGGAATTTTCGCTGACTCATTTAATGTGCATTCTAATTGATGGAGTCATGCATTTAATGCATATCTCTTTGTGTGCAAATGTGGCCATATGGCACTATAACTATAACAATTTTCAAGGGAATTTCAAATTATAACTACCTTTTTATTTTCCCTCATTATATGCTTAACAATTATTAAAGAGTATACATCTATATATACTTTTCCATCCTTCATTTTAGAGCTCTTATTTGCCTTCTTTCAAGCCTCTTAAATTTCTTTTTTCTTTTTGCTTTTCTCATCTCTCCAAAGCCTCTCTTATTCTTATCCTTCTCTATTCTCTTAAGACTTTGACTTTTTCTTTTTTTTTTTCTTACTTTTCTTACTTAATGGCATATAAAAATGATATTTACCCCAAAACAGATAGAGTAAGCATTGCACAATACCAGCAGATTCTAAACGAGGTATGGGGAGCTATTGAACCTATTGGCAAAATAAGCAAGTTCACCACCTTTAATGAGAATCTGGATCAAAATAATTATTTTATGCTTTGCTTGGCTCTTCCTCATGAAAGGATCTACTTAGGTGATCCAAATGTAGTCCTTCCTAATGACAACAAGCATTACATCATCTTCTATCTCTAGTTGGAGGCTAGTCTTCTCTCTGCTTCTACTTAGTTCATGGTGGAATACTTCAATTACTTCTAGTTAAACCCTACGATGCTGACTCTTAATTCTATAAGGGATCTTTACTACCTTGAAGTCCTATGCTTCGCCTATGGCATCCATCCTACTACCAGACTCTTTAAATGCTGTTTTAGGATCTATAGTGCCTAGGGAGCCCTAAGTGTGTATAAGGCTTCATTGAAGCCTCTTCTTAGCCTTTTTATTGGCAAAGAGAAGAAAGTAAAGGATTAGAAGAGGAAATTTGGCCTTATTGAAATAACTGACAGTTGAGGTTGTAGATCAGAGGGCTTTGGCTTTCTTGGTCATTTTATACTACTAGTCGAAGGCCTTAGAGACTGGCCTGAGAGGCTGATAGATGGCAAAAGGTAAGGCCTGAGGACTTTTGTTCATGAAAGGCATGTACAGAATGTGGAGAAGATGGATTCTGCCATTGATGTGAGAGATGCCAATGGAAACCCCACACTTAAGATCCACCTAATAGATATCTATGGTAAGTTTTTATCCATAAGCCTTCACTCATACACCTTTGGGTTGAAGCTATTGATCGTTATCTCTCATTATTATTATTATTATTTTTTATTTTTTGGTAATAAAGGCGAAGAATCTTGATCATTATCAGTATATTTTAAAAGAAACCGTTGAAGTATCTCCCAAGGCTTACATACCCAGCACTGAACTTTCTGTTCTAGATCTTTGCATAGACCCTTAATTTTGCACCTTCATCATCCAGCTGCACTTTAGCACCTGCTAAGTTTAATGCACTAAGCGAGATAACTCGATTAGGGGACAACACCCTCGAAAGGAAATTTTTTAGCCTTTAATCTTTAATTACATTACTATTGGACAACCGAATTTCCTAAACCCCAAACCAACCAATCTCTAAAAAAAAAAAAAAAAAAAGAGGGAGGTCAAGTCGCGGATCTACACCATATCTGCGATGATCTGCAAGTCACTGACGCTGTGATTGTACTAGCTGACGTGGATCTGCGCCCTCTGATGTGGAGCTGCATTAGAGCTTCTCTTTTCTACCCAAGAAAATGACTAAATTACCCCTCTAGCCCGATTTTTAACCCCTTTTCAGTTTTGTCCTTTTGGTCTCTTCACCTTTTCAATTCCTAAACTACTGTGACCCACTTTTCCTATAAATACCCCCCTCCACTTCCTATTTCTCTTTATCCCTTGAGTTAGAGTTGATAACTATCCTCTAATTCCTCTCTTCTTCTCCCTCCAGCCACTCTCTAATTAATTAATTAATTATCTTACCCTCAACAAAGTTAATTAATCTTTTAATTAACTAAAACTCTTTTTTTAAAAAAAAAAAATCACTCAATTAATTAATTAATTAATTAATTAATTTTTCTTTTTTTAAAATCAAGTTAATCTTTTTTTTAAATCCATCCTTCATCCAAATTAATTAATTGATCATTTAAATTAATTAATTAATCTCCCAATTCATCCAATCATCCGGTCCTAATAAAATGAAAATTTGGTATGGTAAAGCTCTTTATCCTCCAAAAGCAAAGGTATCAGCCTTTTCCTCTCAAATCCAAATCAAATCAATCAATCCAATCAATTTGTAAATTCCTCCACTTAATCGTGGAATGAACTATGTGGGTTTTGATCCCCATGTAATGGAGTACATAGGCACGTTTGGAATCTGAATCCAAGCCTCAAATCTAAATCCTAATCAATCTCTTTTCCCTTTTTTAATTAATGTAATTTGTGGATGTTTCATTTTAATTTTCTAATTGCACTCATACCATGCTCATGCATTAATCATGACATTATAATTATCATATAATATTTGTCATCCATGAAATTAATTTTCAAAGCTAAATTAAATTTAAGAGTCAAATTTAGATTATTTAAAACTAAAAACCTAGTTCAAGGCTAGTGATTTTATCCTTGGGTAAATTAATTGAAAATTAATGAATTGGAGTCAATTGGATTTTTCCTTAATTTTTTCATTTAAAAATAAATTGGGGCGGCGACCCCTAAAATCAATTTTCGAAGTCAACCAATACAAACCCAAGGGTTCCATCGTGAGTCTAAACCCAAATGAACATCTCGATTCCCTTTAGTGGATCTGATCGGTACTTGGGCGAGGCCTTACAGTTGGCGACTTCATTAGGGACTGATTTGCCATATTTTTTTAATAAAAAGGAAAATAAGAGGATTACTATTTGGTTAAGAAAATTTTTTTTCTAAAATAATCTCCATTTGACTCATTAAGTATAATTTTACTTTCATGCATCACTTTGCATCATAATGGCTTCTTAAGTAACCTTAGCTTTAGGCAAATTTTTAGATGGTGAGTAGTATTGGCTTGACAATTCTCTTTGAATTTGTTGGGAGATAGCGAAAACATTCTAACCCATGATGAATTCCTAATCATTTCAGTGGTGTAACGAGCAATCAGTACCGTTGGACCCACGTGAGGCTCCTTGCCTCACATATGGTTAGGTATATCGATGCTCTAATGAGACAGGGACCCTTAATCAAACCACCCTTCACCCTAGTACATGTAATCACCCTAGTGTTGACCCTAGATTTCATGTACTATAATAATGGAGATATTTGTGCATATGCCCACGAAACCTTTTTCGACATGCATCATAACATTGCTATGCATACATAACATGAGAAGCTTAACATAATAAACCCTCAAACACTTTAAAAACCCTAAATTGGTGGTCCATTACCCTAAAACACCTCACACATTCACCTTGTCAACATGTAAACCTAGTAACCAACCATATGGAAGGAATTATTTTATGGACACACTTTCACGTTCATTCCATTTTTTCCTACACAATTCTATATTCTCACCCATTTTTTTTTTGTTTGTTTTCTATTTCAAAGGTACTGATAGCTAACACCTCCAACTTCGACTAAGACTTGATGAGCACTTTTTTTACCAATCTCCTTAAGAAACAAGAGGAAACTTTCCAAGCCATACTCACCATTGCCTTTAAGACCTAAGTCAACACTTTCACCAATGCTTCTAATGCCTAGTTTGCCACCTTTACTAATACCCTAAACTCTTGATGCTAGTCAATCATCAGTGAGGTCAAGGAAATGTCCAATGCTACTATCACTCCCCCTCTTGCTCGTGTTGAGCCTGCATCTACCCAAGCCAGGACTAGCCAAGCCCCTACTTTTACTCCTCCTATTATCAATCTCACTGATAATAGGAAAGCACCTGAAACTCAAACTTCTCCTGCTATAGACGTGAATGCAACCACTCCATCTCCCACTGTGGATCCTTTTCAAACTGGAGATTTCTTTAGCTTTCCTAAATCTAAGAAATTGATGGAGAAAATTGACGCCATGGAAAGAACAATCAATAACATTAAAAAGCATGTCGACTCTTTATCTCTCTTTTCGAATGCATGGATTCCTCCAAAATTTAAGATGCTGATAATGGACAAGTTTAATAGCACCACATGCCCTGAAACTCACCTTCAGATATATGTGGGCGCTATAAGACCCTTTGGTATGGATGATGAGCTTCTTGCTCAATTATTCCAATAGTCCTTGATTGGAGCAGCTATTAAATGGTTACTAGATCTGGAACAAAATCATAAGAAAGCTTGAGATGACATATGCAATGCATTTATCAAACAATAACACTATAATATTAAAGTGGATGTTACCCAAAGGGATCTAGAAACAACCAAGTAAAGTCAAAGAGAATCCTTCACCATGTTCCTTATAAGATAGAGGTCAAAAGTAGCACAAATGGTGAATTGTCCATCCAAGGTAGAGCGAATTGACATCATCGTCAAGAACATCCTCCCTCAGTATCAGACACATCTACAAACACAATACCTCTCTAGCTTTAAAGCTCTCATTGCCACTACCACAAAAATCAAGGATTTGATCTAATTGAGACAAATCAAAGATCAGTCCTCTAGATGGAAGTATCACAAGAACACTAACTACACCACCAATACCACCCAAAGAGAGGAGGAGGAAAATGTTATGTCCTGTCACTAGCCGATGAAGTTAGAAACAAGGAGGACTCTCTCTAAGCCAGGCATTCCTCTCAGCATCATTTACAAGAAAGCCTTAAAGGCTAATCTAGTTAAGCCTTTAAACTCATGACCTCCTCCAAACCCTTTCCCTAAAGGTTATAATACTAATAAGCACTATAACTATCATCAAGGGCCTAGGCATAAAATTGATGCATGCAAGGCTCTGAAGCACAAAATTTAAGACCTCATTGATAGCGAAGACATCATTGCTTCTAGACCCAAAGTCTAGCACCACCATTAATCCTTTCTGAACCACTGAGCTCACTCGACTATCTCAAGCTTCACCTAATAACTAGTATTTTGAGAAGAGTGCTAGTGCTGCTATGCCCCTATCCAAGTCTTTCGAGTCTATGTCTAAGTTATGTAAGCTTGAGTCTGAGTTTTTTGAGTCTGTTTTCTATTAAAATTTTCTTTGAATTTGAGTCTATTAGGTCTTACCCTTTTGAGTCTATATTTTGCCTTTTAGGCTTATCCTTTAATGTACTCATAATGGGACTTTTATCAATAATAAAAAGTTTAAACTTTCTAATTTGCTTTAATTTTTTCTAATTCATCTTTAAATGGGACATCTTAAAAAAAAGGCAAAAAAAAAAAAAAAAAAAAGAAGAGAACAAAAAAAATGCAAAAAAAAAAAAAAAAGGCAAAAGGATCAATTAATTATGGCTTAAAGGAAAAGAATAAAAAATCTCATACATTGCATTTGCATGGTAGTAGTGAAAAAGCTTGTAAGCTGTTTTGCATAAGACAAAGACATGATAGGGATGATCCAAGCATCATAGTCCATAAGATCTTAATATACACACATAAGAAACCTTTCATAGAGAAGCTACGGAGAATGAAAATAGAATAGATCTAAAGGTATCATAACTAGCTGAATGCCATTGATGAAAAGAGAATCAATGCTCTGTACAAAATTTAGGGTCATTAATGGGGATTAGCCGAGCACTTTAACTAGAAGGTGAGAGACAAAGGTTTGTAATAAGGAAATCCAGTTTGGGAGAAATCCAAGCCCCTATTCACAATCCAAGAGGAAGTTAAAACTAAACTGGGTTGGACAGTACAAAGAAGATCCTATCCAGAGGCACCATCTTTACAGACGTGGACAGAAGCGAATTCTCTCATTATGGCAACTTGGATCAGCTAAAATGATACATCATCTGAATATCACATATATATTTCATTTTTGTTTTTCATGCATATGTAATCAAAACTATGTAGACTTGATTCTCCCTAAAAGAAATGAGTAATAGAAAAGTGATGTAAGGAATATATAGGCAGCCCATCTCAGGTGTAGTCCAAATCATGATATAAATATTTTATTTGCATTGCATTCTTATTTTTTCTTGCCTAATCCATCATTCACTTAATTCTTTTGCCTAAAAAAAATAAAAACAAAACAAAAAAAAGAAGAAAAAAGAAGAAGCAAGGAATGCTCGCTAAGCTGAAAACTCGAAAGGGTGGCTTGGGCAGAAATTAGAGCAAAAATAAAAGATATCTCATTTAATGGTGATTAGATTTTACCAAATACAAACCCATCATTGTGACAAAAACAATAGCCCTTTCAATGTCGTCTATAACTTATCCTGTTTCATGTAGTCAATCTGTAATTATTTTTAACAAAAAGCGAAAAAGTCACGTTTGAAGTCATGGTCTAGCCAGTCCTCCTCTACCTCTTGAGGTGCACATTTCTCGTGTCCTCATAAGAATTAGAGTCTACCATAATCTCCTTAGATGGGCACATCCCTCCTCTAGATTTCTATAGCTCCCTATGCTATAGCAATAGAAGTACCAATAGAAATTAGAACTAGTCACCACAATAGTATTATAAACCCTCTCTTAAGTATCACTAGTTCTAAAACTGCTCTAAAAAATCCTTCTTTGCAGTTCAGAAACCGTAGTACCCCTTTTTGCCCTAACTATAATAGTCTTTCTTTGAATCTCCAATATAGTGACATCCTATCTCCTCACTGTAATCATAGTTTTCTATTTCATCGCCACTATAGCTTGAGTCACTATTGTAGCCTATGGTGTCACACCTATAGTAGATCCCTAGTCTCCTTCAAAGAATTGAGTCACCCCCTCTGTTTGTGGTTTAGTCCTTTTGCTATTGATGGCTCCTCTTGTAATCTCTCTCCTCAGTTGTGTCACCCTTTATGATCCTCAGCAAGACAGCCTGGCACTTTTTCTTAACTGACCAAACCACCTTTATCAACTACCTATCATACCTTTCTATGGTCTCAAGTGAAATCTCAAAATAAACAGCATGATAACTCCTCAGCCAGCCACTTTAATAGCTTTAGTAATGAAAGCTATGATATGCATAAATTCTGAGAAAGGAAAACTAGGAGCATATCCTGAGTCTACCTCATTAGACTTAAGACTCTCATCCCCTAGTGGATGGTCATTTAAACCAAACTTAATAGGCAAACCACTTGACACCCATGACCTTTGGTCAGGAAAGATCGAATTCCTTACCATTGGCAATGCTAAAATATGTCCTCTTGGGTAAGCTCTAACAGCCATTTTGTCCAATTTCTAATCAAGTCTTAGTAAGGCACATGTGGTATTGAGAAGCAGGGGCCACCACCTTGAAATGATCCAGTAGCCACATTTGCAAAATAACCCATAACCTAAAACCAGACACCCATAAAGCACCACTAACAGAAAGGGTAAGAATAGATAAATTTTTCTCACCTGGAGAATAATTGAGGAGATAGTCCACTCTTTAAATCCCGAACAAAGCAATCAAGACTCATTAGTGTATCTGCCAGCATAGCTTTAACCATAAAATACCTCTATTTTATCTGTTACTCTGGCATCACCCTAATTAACAGACCTATATTTGACTCTCAAATAGAAAATCAAGGCCCTTATCTTGAGTCTCTGCCCCCTCATATCTCATTGGTTCCCAAGATCATGGAAGTTCTCAATCACAGTGGTCAAATTCACTTGACCATCACCAACCATTATCTAGCTTGCAACATCTTGAGATAGTCCAAAAAAATATAGAAAATGCCAAACTATAAACTCTGACACCAACAGAGTTGCCTTTGAGTTATAAATAAGCCATAGCATTGAACTTCCTAAAGGTGGGACACAATTCCTCCTTAGCAGCACCAAAATAGAAAATACGGGCCACCAGATCCCAAAACCTAAATCAAGCCCTCTGAAAAATCTCAATCCACTCAAATTCCTTATAATGCCACCATGATAACTATTCCATACTAACCTAAGCCTCAATCTTATCGAGTTTTACAGTCCATAAATACATGTCTCCGCAGACACAAAAGTCTCATAAAAAAATTACATTCATAAAGCAAATGTGTGAATCCATCCTCGTACGTCCATGCAATCATCCATTATAGGCATCATCATAAATCATGAATTCCATAGAATTTAAACAAAAGGTTTATGAATTCTAAAACATACATGCATCATATATGCACTAGTACCCATGCAACCATCTGCAATCATGCACCACCCTATATAAGCCAAGCCAATAGCCTCACTGACCTCTCCTAAAGCTGGCAAATACCTCCTTGAAATTGATCGACACCTTCTAAAGCTAACCAATGCCTCTTTGAAGCTAAACGATACCTTTCCAGATCTAATAAATGAAGTGTGACTTCCAGAGTCCTTTTCATCCCAGAAAAATTCCTCAAGCTGACTTGCCATAGGTTGAGACTCTCCTCCTATCAAAACCTTTTCAAAATATATTAAGCTAACTCACTATAGGTCAAAGCTCCTCTCCCATCAAAATATTTTTAGAATCTCTCGAGCCGACTTGCTATAGACTGAGGCTCTCCCTTTATCAAAATCTTTTTAGAATCTCTTAAGCCTACTCATCGTAGGTCAATGCTCTCCTTTTACCAAATCTTTTCAAATTCTCTTGAGTAGACCACTATAGGCCAAGGCTCTCCCTTTAACGAAATCTTTTCAGAATCACTTGAGTTAACTTACCATAGGTTGAGGCTCTCATTTCACTAAATTATCTTGTCCAAAATTTTCATCCATCCATAAGTATTTAGAAATGGTCACTTAGACATCCATGTGGTTCTATGAACCTTTAATTTTGCACCCTCTAGTATGTATTTGAACTTTAGAAGCACTTAGACTCGGTGAACAAACCTCCAAAAGCCAAAAACTCTCAAATGGAAAAATTGGAAAAATCAAAACATGTCTTTTTAACATTTGAGCCATTTTAAATCATTCGAGACTGAGTAATGAATACAATGTAATTAGTATCTCGAAAAATGGATGAGAAACAAGTGAGAACGGGCAAAAACAGGTAGAACAGGTGGATTAGCGTTAGTTGCCACAATGCAACAGAGCCTTATGTGGTGCAGTATAGCACTCTGCGTCACTATCATAGAGGCCTAAGTGGTGCTGCAAATGCTTGTGTGGCAACTCGAGCATGTTTTTATTGTTCTACAATCCTACATTAAATATGAACAGCTTCTATGCTTTAACTCTCCTCTTATATATAGAGGACCTCTCCACACTTAAAGACATTAACTTTTAGAGCTTAAAAAGTATTAACTTTAAGCAAACCACTTTCCATTTACTCCTTGCTTTGCAAAGCAAGTTGGGGGGTTTCTCCTTGATTCCTACTCAACTAGTTAAAGGCTTTCCACCCACTTGTTCAAGGTAAGTCTATTGCCTAAGGCTCATTTTTTCAATCAGAGGCTAGCCGTAACCCGTAATCTAAGGCTAGCTATTGCCCACTAAAGCCAGTTGCCTCTCGCCATCCTAAGCCAGCCGCCGCCAACCATCCTAAGCTAGCCACCACCCATCATCCTAAGCCAGCTAGCCACCACCCGCCATCTAAAACCAACTGCTGCTCGCCATCCTAAGCTAGCTGCCGCTCGCCATCTAAGGCCGGTTGTCGCCCATTGTCTGAGGTAAGCTATATTTTCCTTTAATTTTTTGTTGTCTAAATTTCCTTGCCTCTTTTAGTTAGTTAATTAACTAATCAACTTGGTAATCAATTAATTGACTCAACCCTTTTTTAATCAATCAATCAAAACATGATAAAGTAGCTAGACTAAACTAACCCCTTAGCAAGAAGGGAGAACTGCGTGAGTTCTGATTCTCATTCAAAATGATACGTAGGCATCTTGGTTCAGGTATCGAATCCAATTAAAACTAACTAACTTTCCTCCTATCACCTTCTTCACTTGCTTTTTTTTTTTTACTTTGTTATTAGGCTTAGTTTAAGGAATGTGTGACTTCCCTAAAACCCATAAGGGTTAGAGTAGGTATCCCCTATATTTGGGATTTTATTTGTAATGTTAACTTTCTTTTGGACTATTACTTATTGGATATGTGGAATCAATGGTCATGCATATTATAAATTATCCATGTATTTTAAATTATTCATGAAATATATTTTTAAGTTACTTTCATATTATTTGGCCAAACATGTTTTGTTAAACTGAAAACCTAGTCCCTAAATCCTCTTTGATTTCGAGGCTAGTGATCTTTTCCCTTTGGGTAACAATTGGAGCCAAATGGGTTTTTTTCTTATATTTTTCTAAATAAAAATAAATTAAGGTGGCGACTCTAAAAAATAATTTTAAAATCTATCAAAGATAAGCTCGAGGGCTTCCTCGTAAGTTCTTTCGCAAATGAGTATTTCAATTCTCTTAAGTGGATCAGATCGATGCTCAGGCGAGCCCTCACAGTTGGCGACTCCACTGGGGACATGCTTTTTTTTAATAAAAGGAAAAATAAGTGGACTATTGATTGGTTTAAAAAGAGTTTGGCCTTTTAATATAATTGTGATTTTGCATGCATAACTTGCATAGGCTCTTTGCCATTCAATCTAGTTTTTGGAAAACAATGGATAGTGAGTAGTATTGAGTGAGTAACCCTCATTGGGTCTTTTCACCGATAATGAAATTATCCACCCTGCGATGAATCCTTTGATCCTTTTAAAGGGTGTAATCAGTATGCACGTATTGTTGGACCTACACGAGGCTCCTTGACTCACATGTGGTTAGGTATATCGCTGCTCTAATGTGACGAGTACCTTGTACAAGTTGCCCTTACCCTTTCATATAATAAACTTAAATCTTGGCCTTAGGTTGTATATACCATAATTAAAACCTTGCATCTTTGCATTCACATGAAATGTTTTCCTCATGAATATCATGCATTCATATTGTATAACAAAACATGCATTGATCTTAAATCTAGGTCAAACCTTAGACCAAAAAGGGGTCAAACATTTTTATCTCCATTCAAACATCTCTCTAATAAACACTCTCACCTATACCCCATCACTTATCCAATAACCCTTAGACCATCACCCTAAACCTTTGACCTAAACACCATTATCTCCTTACTTTAGCCCTTGACCCAAAACCCTAGACACTTTAACCTCCATCCAAATACCTTTGTCCCCACAAACCTAAAACCATTAGCTTGACCTTTAACCTTAAACACTTCACTCTAACCTCTATCCAAACACCTTCGCCCCCACAAACCTAAAATCATCACCCTGACCTTAAACCTTAAACACTTCACTCTAACCTCCATCCAAACTCCTTTGCCCCCATAAACCTAAAACCATCACCCTGACCTTTAAGCTTAAACACCTCACCCTAACCTCCATACAAACACCTTTGCCCCTATAAACCTAAAACCATCACCTTGACCTTTAACCTTAAACATCTCACCCTAGTCTTACCCTAAAAACCTTGCCCTAGCCTTATCCTAAACACTAAACACTTGAACCTCACACCTCAAATGTAAACCTAGACCATCTCTAACCTTTGGACCTTAAGCCATAAACCCATAAGCTTAAAACCCATGTCCAACCCTAAAAAAATAGACACCCTAAGTTCTCTATTCCAAAACCATTATCCTAATCTTACCCTTTGTTCAAAGCCAAACCCACTATCCTTAAGCCCAACACTTATGGCCCATCACCTTTCAAAACCAATTTGTTACCCTTAATACTAATAACTTTGGCCCAACACACTACCTTAAACCCAATACTTTTGATCCTACCTTAAAACCTAAAGTATTTGCCCCATCTCACCTTAAGCCCAAAAAAAAAATATGGTTAGTTCATGATACAATATGGAAGCCTTTTCTTTTAGGATCTGCAAGCCTATACCTTCATCACCTTTTTCTATTCCATGCCCGTCACCTACCTTATTGCTTTAGTTAGAAGGTACCAATGGCCAACCCACATGACATGGCTTCCATGATATACTCGTGACCAAAGTCCTTAAGAAGCAAGAAAAGCATTTCCAAGTTATCCTAGCTGCTCAACAAGCCCAATTCGAGGAACAAAGGCAATTCATCACTTTTATCTAGCTATTTATTTATGGATGGGCAACATATGAGAAGTTTTGCTTGATGTAAAGTCATGAACAAAAGGCTTATAATATGTCATTGTTGAACTACTTTCTATTATCGATCATGAGCTAGTATTGAATTCCAAACTAGCATACAACATTTATCCTTAAAAAATTAATAACTTTATCAGCAATGATGGTAGTTAGTGCTTTTGCTTCAACCCATTTGGTGAAGTACTCCACCGCCATTAAGAGAAACTCTATTTACTTTGATGTCATGGGAAAGGGTCCCACTATGTCCATCTTCCACTTTGCAAAAGGTCATGGATTAAAATGGACATTTGCTTTATGCCTAAAACATGCTTATGGTTGAATTTCTAATAGGAGGGGCATTTCCTAATGAAGGTCATCGCGTTGCTATTCATTTTTGGCTAGTTGTATCCTTGCCTAATCACCTTGGCTACCAACATCTTTCCTCTTATATGCATTCCACATAAACCTTCATGAATCTCCTTAAGGACATATTCAATTTTTTTTTTGGCCTCAAACATCTTAGCCAAGGAAGGAAATAGGCCCTTTTGTATAGGATTCTATTATGTAGGAAAAAGTGTGCACTTCTATACTTGATCTTCTTCACTTCCATCACATCTTCAAGTAGTTCACCTTTCTACTAATATGCTTTAATCGAATCTAGCCAACAAGGCTCTTTGTCAATCTCCATTACTTCATCTCCTTCCTGAGTACTTAGGAAAGCTAAGGTCTTTAAAAATATCTTATAGGGGAGTCCAATTAGACAGGTGGCTATTAGTTTGCTGAGACTGTCAGCTTATAGTTTTTCTCCCCTTAAGATAGTCTGAAATTGTAGCTTTACCCCCTATCTTTCATCTTCTTGATGATGGCCTTTGTCTTTTGCAAATACTTGGCCATGTTTGCCTCTTTAGCCTCAAATTCTCCTTCTATCTATCCCATCACTAGTTGAGAATAATTGTACACCTTTAGCTCTTCCAAGAGAAGATATTGTGAAGAGTAGGCCTTGGATCATTGCCTCATACTTGATGATATTATTTATGCTTTAAAGTCTAGTTCAATAGCATTCTAGGATAAACCCTTAGGTACTTTTTAGTACAAGGCCTTTTTCATTACCCTTTTTGCTGCTTGCCCTATCCACAAACAATTTGCAGCTGAGTTCAGATTCTCATAGTGGTTGTTTCACTACACATGCCTTCTTAGGACTTTCCTTTTCAGGTTTCTATTTAGGATCAAAGGATCATTCAAAAATGAAGTCCACCAATGCTTGGGCTTTAATTGCTAATCTCGATTTATACTGTAACTTGTATTGCCTAAGCTCTACTTACTAGCATAGCATTCTTCTATATGTTTTTTGTCTATACAGAACTTTTACAATGGCTGGTCTATGATTACTACCTTTTGATGAAACTATAGATACACTTTATATTTATTGCCAGAAAGGAGTAGAGCATATGATAACTTCTCTATTGGCAAAGTTTAGCTTAATCCCTTGGAGGACTTTGCTAAAATAATAGATAGGCTTCTAAACTGATCCCTTCCATAATTAGCATTGAATTGATGGTTTGATTCGAAGCAGATAGGTAGATCAAAACTTTTTCACTTGACAAAGGTCTACTTAGGATCTGCTCAAAACTTAAAAATGCTTTTAAATCTTTAAATGCAACCTCACATTCCTCCATCCATTCAAAGGTTTGGGATTTTCTAAGCTTTTTGAAGAAAGAAAAGTATTTCTCAGTTGACTTGGACATGAGTCTGTTTAATGTAGCTATCTGCACTATTAATCTTTGCACATCTTTGACATTTATAGGGGCTGTAATATCCAAGATAGCCTTCACCTTGTCTGGGTTATGCTCTATTCCTTTCTCATTCATCATATAACCAAGGATTTTGTGTCCATGGATAAAGAAACATACTTCTCGGGATTGAGTTTCATCTCGTATTCATTCATTACCCTCAATGCTTCAACCAAATCTTGGAGGTGGTCTTTGAAACTTTTGCTCTTCATTATGATATCATGCATATTTGCCTCAAGATTTTTGTCCAACTACTCTTTGAACATCTTATTATGAGGTCTTTCCCAAGCACCAACCCAATCCGCCAGAGGGAATCGAGATGCTCATTTGGGTTTGGACTCACGATGGAACCCTCAGGTTCATATTAGTTGATTTTAAAAATGATTTTAGAAGTTGCCACCTTAATTTTATTTAGTTGGGAAAATATTTAGGAAAAAATCCTATTTGACTCCAATTCATTAATTTTCAATTAATTTACCCATGGATAAATCACTAGTCTTTGAACCATATTGAGTTCGGGACTAGGCTTTTCATTAAATAATCAAAATTTGACTCTTAAGTTTAATTTAACTTTGAAAAAAATTATTTCATAAATGATATTTATAAGATGATAATTGTAAATAAAATGCAAAAATATGACATAATATGAATGCATGGTGCATGAGGAGTGATAAAACAATTAAAATGAACATTCACAAATTAAGGAGAGTATTCTCTCTAATCCTTAAGGATTTAGGGGAACCATATAATCACTCATTATTTCCAACTAAGATAGTTACATTAATAAAAATTAGAATATTTTTTCTAGCTCTTATGGGATTCTAGGAAGACCATAGATTCCCTTACAAATATTATTTAGAAGGTAATTAATTACATTTGGAAAAATGGAAAATAAATTTAATTTGAAAAATTGGATTTTAAGTTTGAATTAAAATTCCAAACATGCCTATGTACTCCATTAAATGAGAATCAAAACCCTTGTAGTTCGTTTCATGATTAAGTGGAGGGATTTACAGATTGATTAAAATGATTTTTGGTTTGGATAATGAATTGATGAAAATACCTTGGATTTTGGTGGACAAGATAGAAAAAGTGTTTTGCCGGACCAAAATTACATTTTATTGGACCGGGTGATTGGATTTATTAAAAGATGATTGGTGAGAGAATTAATTAATTAATTAAAATAGTGGATGAGTAAAAAATTTTTTTTATTTAATTTAAATAGGAAGTAATTAATTAATTAAAAAAATTAATTAATTAATTAACTTTTGAGTATTTTTCAAAAAGATTTTAGTTAATTAAAATGATCAATTAACTTGGTTTGGGTGAAGAAATTAATTAATTAAAATGATTCATTAATTAATTTGAGAGTGGATGGAGGCAAAAGAAGAAAGAAAGTTGAGAGATAGCAATTAATACCAACCTTGAAGTGAGTTGAAATGAGAAATGAAGGGCCTATTTATAGGTAAAGGGGGGTTGAAGGTAGTTTAGACAGTAAAAATGTGAAAAGATAATAAGGAATAGAGCTAAAAAGGGTTGGAAATTAGGCTGGAGGGGTAATTTGTTCGTTTTCCTAGGGCTAGGTGGCAGGGTGCTACTCCGCACAAAATGACACGAATTCGCATCATAGCTTCGCGGACACCGCACAGCTCTGACACGAATCCATGTAGAAACTGACACGGATCTGTGTCAGATATGATGCAGCTCCACATGGCAGCGGTCTGGCCAGCTTTTCGAGATCCTTTTTTGGTCGATTTTTGAAAGTTTTGGGTCAATTTTTAAGACTTCCAAATTAGTTTTTGAGAGTTACAGAGCTTAGAAATCTTATCAGTTAGTGTCAATAGGCTTGAAATTAATTTTAGAATAACTGGGCAGTCAATCTAAGAGAAAATCCAATCAATTTTAGAAAAGTATTGTCTAGTACAAAAGGTCCAATTGGTGTAAGAAAAGTGTTAGATTGTGCTAAAAGGTATTCCAATAAGTACTGGTGAGTTCAAAACTAGTTTTGGAGGTGCTAAAATGAGGGTTCGCACTTATTAACCAGGCAATGATATATAGCTCCAACATTTTTTAGGCCAAAGGGCATTAATACATAGTAGCAGATACCCTTCTATATTTTGAATAAGGTCTTCTTATCATCATCTGGATGCATTTTAATCTGAAGGTAACCTTACTTCGCATCAAAGGAAGACAAATATTGTGAACCTTTAATTTTGCACCCTCATCATTCGGTTACAGTTTAGCACTTGCTAAGTTTAGTGTGTTATGTAGAGCTGGTACAGTAGTCCACATAATTGGCTAGCAAGTGAGAAGAAATCTTTTTAGCCTTCAAATACATTGCTACCTAGACACTTAAATTTTATAAATCTCAAACTAACAACCAATCTTTTTAAAAAAAAAAAATAATAAGAGTAGCGCCAGCCTGGAACAGATATGCGCAAAACCCCTCTTTCTACACCAAAATGTCTATTTTGCCCTTTTTAGCCCTTTTTGGCCCTATCCTTTTGGGTCTTTTCACTTTTTCAAACCCTAAACTACCCCAACCCACTTTTCCTATAAATACTCCCATCCATTCTTCCATTTTCTTCACCACTTGAATTAGGATTGATAGTTATCCTATAATTTCTCTCTTCTTCTCCCTCCAACTACTCTCTAATTAATTAGTTAATCATTTTAATTAATTAATTATCTCACTCTAACTGAGTTAATTAATCTTTTTAATTAACTAAAACTCTTTTTTCTAAATTAAAATTAATCACTCAATTAATTAATTAATCACTTTTTCTTAAAATCAAATTGATCCTTTTTTTTTCAAATCCACCATTTATCCAAATTAATTAATTAATCTTTTTAATTAGTTAATCCATCCATTCATTTCATCACATTAATTAGTTAATTAATCATTTTAGTTAATTAATTAATCCCCCAATCAATCCAATCACTTGGTTGTGAACACTTAATTTTGCACCTTCATCATTCAGCCGCATCTTGGCACTTGCCAAGTTTAACGCGCTATGCAGAGCCGTTACAATGATCCTGCTAGCTGATTAGTGGGTTGCCCTTGAAAGAAAATTTTTAGCCTTCAAATACATTGCTACCCAGACATCCAAATTTCCTAAACACAAAACAACAACCAATCTTAAAAAAAAAAAAAAAAAAAGCTCCTTGCTGCCTGTGCAGCATCTCAACCCTCTGGCTAGGGTGGTCCCCCTTTTGTCTAAAAAAAAATCCAAAATACCCCTATAACCTAATTTCTAGCCCTACCCCTCATTGTCTTTTCAGTTTTTCAATTCCTAAACTACACTCACCCACTTTTCCTTTAAATACTCTCCTCCATTCTCCTATTTTCTTCACCTCTTGAGTTAGAGTTGATAGCTATCCTCTAATTTCTCTCTTCTTCTCCCTCCAACCACTCTCTAATTAATTAATTAATCTTTTTAATTAATTAATTATCTCACCATAATCAAGTTAATTAATTTTTTTAATTAACTAAAACTCATTTTTTAATCACGCAATTAATTAATTAATTAATCTTTTAATTAATTAATTAATCGCTTTTTCAAAATCAAATTAATCATTTTTTTCAAATCCACCCTTTATCCAAATTTATTAATTAATCTAATTAATTAATTAATTCATCCATTCATTTCATCACATTAATTAGCTAATTAATCATTTTAATTAATTAATTTATTCCCAATCAATCCAATCATCTAGTCTTGATAAACTGGAACTATGGTATAGTAAAACTCTTCGTTCTCCAAAAGCAAAGGTATCAGCCTTTTTTCTCTCAAACCCAAATCAAATCAATCAATCAAATCAACTTCTAAGCCCCTCCACTTAATTATGAAATGAACTATATGAGTTTTGATCCCCATTCATTAGGCTACGTAGGCACCTTTGGAAATTAAATACAAACCTCAAATCCAATCCCAAAATTAATTTCATTTTCCCTTTATTTTCAATTATAATTATTTATTTATTTATTTTTAGAATGAAGGGGTGATTATGCGGTTCCCCTAAATCCATAAGAATTAGAGAGAACACTCTCCTTAATTTATGGATGTTTGCTTTAATTATTTCATAAATATTCTATGCACCATGTATTCATATTATGCCATGTTCTTACACTTAATTATTTGTCACCATATAAATGTCATTTTTGAAATTAATTTTCTAAATCAAATTAAACTTAAGAGCCAAATTTAGGTTATTTAACAAAAAACCTAGTCTCTAAGCTCAACTTGGTTTGAAGACTAGTGATTTTTATCATTGGGTAAATTAATTGCACAATTAATGAATTGGAGTCAATTTAGGTTTTTCCCTTAATATTTTCCCAACTACATAAAATTAAGATGGTGCCTCCTAAAATCATTTTTAAAAATAATCAATCTGAACCCAAGGATTCCATCGTTAGTCTAAACTCAAATGAGCATCTCGATTCCTTCTAGCGGATCTGGCCGGTGCTCAGACAAGCCCTCACAGCTAATGGCTGCACTGGGGATTGTTGCCACCTTTTCTTCAATAAAAAGAAAAATAAGAGGATTACTATTTGTGAGGCCTCGTCCGAGTACTGGTCTGACCCATTGAGGAATCGAAATACTCTTTTGGGCGAAACTCCACGATTGGAACTTGCTGTGAGTTCAAAAAATTGATTTTTGTATTTTGGAAGTTGAAAAATGAGTGGCCACTCCAATTTACTTGTTTTAATTGGAAAAATTAAAGAAAACCAAAATTGATTAACTCCAAAAATGATTTGATTTTATCCCAATAGAAAATGCACAAATCCGCGAGTGACCAAAGAGGGCTCGGGGATTAGGTTTTGGTAATTACACAATTGAGAAAAAATGTATTTTTCTTTAATTCGACCAAATTGCAAAATAACTCTTAAAAAGGAATTTTTGTGTATGCATGAACAGGAATGTAATGATGAATGAAACAGATATATATGATGAGATGGAATGAAAATTGTAGACAAACAAGCGAAATAGATCTTACTTAATTATTACAAGATCAAAACAATTGAAATAAAGAGGGTCTTTCCTCTAGCCCTTATGGATATTAGGAAAAGCACACATTTCCCAACTAAGCTAATATAAGATCATAAATAAAAGATTAATATAAATAAATCAAAATAAAAAGGAAAAAAATATTGATAAAAAGATTTTGGAGTTGATGCCCTTTAGAATGGCAGCCTGTGTATCCCATCGAATAGGAATCAAACCCCACGCACTTCTTCCTTCTTGTGAAGGAGGGGTTCTGGAAAAAAGTGTTGGTTTGTTTATTAATTTAATTTTGATTCTTAAATTAATAAATTTTAGATTCTTTATGTTTTAGACCTAAAGAGAATTCTAGATCTGAGTTTAGAATTTTGAGAATGGAAAGGGGATTATACCTTTACTTTCCTTGATTTTTGGACAAATGGAACGAGTCTTGCTCCGAATCCCAACTCCACCTTAGATTCAAAAGACTTGGAATCTAAATATTAACAACAAAAGATTGGCAAAATAACGTGATGAATGTCAATCAAAATTGAAATTGAAACAACAGCTCTTTTGTATCAAATTTCAAATAGGACTTAAAAGTAATAAGTATATCAGTATCAGAGAGAATTTCTACCTTGGAATCTATGTCAAATGAACTTGAATGAGGCTCTATTTATAGAGCTATTGAGGAAGGCACTGGCGGTATAGACGGCGGCACCGGTATGTTGCAAGCGACATGGGCAGCATTGGCGACACGCCGGGTGTCCAGGCGGCAAGTTGAGCATGTCGCCCTACCGCCAGCACACATTTCATGCCACCTATAAGGTAGCATGACCGGCGTGCTGCCCAAAGCGGCGGCGTGCTTCTTGTGTGTTGGCCAGCTGGTTTAACTTGTTTCCTGCTTTTTCGTCCGTTTCGGATCCGTTTTAGTTCCGATTTGAGCTCGGTTTGATTCTATGAGTTCATGACTAAAAAGCAGTTGACTGGAGGTGAAAGATTTAGAAAATTTATTTTTCAATGGGGCGCTGCCCCCTTGACCCCTGCCCACTAACCAGCTAGAGGGACCGCCGCATGCATAGCGCATTATTCTTAGTAGGTGTCAAGCTATAGTTGGATCATAAAGGTGCAAATTTGAGGGTTCACAGCTGCCCTCTCATTAGAATTGGCTTTAAGTAAAAGGCGATTCTGATGATAGTGAACCTTGGGAAGAGATGCCATGTCAGACTTTAGGCTTGTGCTCTTGCAACATCAAATTTTTGGCTTATATGTTCTTTTGCCATATCAGATTCTAGGCTGTGCCATGTTAGAACTTGGGCTATACCCCGTCAGACTCTGGGTTTGCAATATTTGCTTGTGCTTGTCATGCATGAGGACATTCATGCTTTGTGCAAACTGAACCTTATGAAGAAGGACAAACTTGGTATAAAGATATGAACCTTTTTGGGAGAGTTCCCATAGGATAAATGAGGTTTTGTCAATGGCTATTGTTTTGACCTTAGTGTTGGATGTGAGAATGGTGATCTTCAATTAAGGCTATATGTCTAGCCTAATTGTTTAGAGGTAAAGATGATTTGGTGAATTTTAATCAAAGCTATCTGTTCTGCCTAGACTTTAAGATTTAAAGATTTGGTCCACCTAGAAAATTCAAATTGGTTTAGCAAGGCCACCTGTTCGGCCCTACTATTGGGGAGATTATGATCAAAGCTATCTGTTTGGCTTTGATATTTGGGAAGATTAGGATCAAAGCTATCTATTTGGCTTTGGTGGTTGGGAGGATTATAGTCAAAGCTATCTATTTGGCTTTGGTGGTTGGGAGGATTAATGTCAAAACTATCTATTTGGCATTAGTATTCAAAGCTATCTGTTCAGCTTTGGTGATTGGGAAAGTTGGGATCAAAGCTATCTGTTCGGCTTTAGTATTAGAAGGATGGCGATCAAAGCTATCTGTTCGGCCTTAATATTTGGAAAAGTTGGGATCAAAGCTATCTGTTTGGCTTTAGTATTAGAAGGATTGGGATCAAAGCTATCTGTTCAGCTTTAGTGTTAAATTTAGAGAAGGTTATGTCTCTGAAAGATGAGGGGTGTGGGAATGTCAACATGGGTGGCTTGACTCGGTTTGCCCATTGAAAGTTACGGTTGAGGATTAGTCCTTGTAGGGAAAGGTCTTAGCTAAGGAGGTAGGTCTGGTTAGGAAATCCATTTAAAAGGCTTAGTCTAATTTTGCCTTAAAGGAGATCATGGACTTCATAAATGAAGGCCTTTTGGGAGTGAGCTTCATAGTGAAGGCTTCATGGTTTAGGCTTTATGATGAAGGCTTTTGGTTTTGGGCTTTATGGTGAAGGCTTTTGGATTTAAACTTCATGGTAAAGGCTTTTGGGTATGGGCCTTATAGTGAAGGCTTTTGGGTTTGGGCTTCATGGTGAAGACATTTTAGATTTAGGCTTCTTGATGAAGGCTTCTGGATTTAGGCATCATGATGAAGGCCTTTGGTTTAGGCTTCTTAATGAAGGCTTTTGGGAGATATGCCTCGACTTCTAGTTTTGCCAAGGAAACTAAATTTAAAGATGATAAGCCCTGATAGACTTGGGAATTTTGGTTCTACTCATTTTAAGATTATGCCAAGGAATGGATGGTATATGGTATGATTTGCCAATGAGGCTTAGGATGGAACAATATGATTTCATAAAATTCAAGAATGGTTTGAAGGTAGGCTGAAACATTTGAAAAGAATAATGGAGGTTGTACGATTTTGCTTTTTGTAGCATGAATCATGAAAAAGAGCAAGTCAAGATTTTCATATTGTTTGAGATTAAAGAGACTCTTGGAGTAACACTTAATTGTAAATTGCACTATTTTAAACAAAGAGCCCTTAGGAATGGCTAAAGGGCTAGTGGAAGAAGATAAATTGGGAATCATGCTTCCAAGTGAGAGATAAGGATGTGATAGACTAGAGATATGTATGAGGGATTGTGCCTTAGCTCTTTAAGTTAAGCGACAGGATAGATTGACAATAGATGATGACCTAGGAAGACATGCCCCCTTAGAGAATGAACCTTTGGTTAAGAAGGATGATAGATTGATTAAAGATGATTTGACAAATTCAGACATAAGGGAAGATGACTTGGATGAGCTTTCTCTCTCTCTCTCTCTCTCTCTCTCTCTCTCTCTCTCCCTCTCTTTCTTAGCTCTAACTTTTGCCTAAGCCACCTTTTTTGGGTTTTCAGCTTAGCAAGCTTGCATTTAGGAGAAAACACTCCACCATGATTTGGGCTGCTGCTTTGAGGGGCTCTGGCCTATAAATTATAGAAAGGTCTTTTCTAAACTTATTGCCTTTATTGAGGTGCGTTGTTTGATTACCTAATGTGCAATAGGTAATTCCATTTACTTGCTCTTTATGCTTCAACTATTCAACCTTCTTTGATTAGGTGCAATTGTTGATGGCACCTCAAATTCTAACATGTGCTAATTGATTGTTTGTTAATTTCTCTTTCTTTTTTTTTTTTGTTTTTTGTTATGGCTCATCCATGTTGGACTAAACAAGAAAGACAAAAAGAAAATGTATGTGCATTACTATAAAGGAAACTTTATTGCGAGAATACAAAAGGAAAGCACTATGGTCGACGAGAATAAAGAAAAATAAGATGACAGACTCCGACTCAGATTTGGACTTAGACTTTTGAGATTAAGACTTGGACTTAGGTTTAGACTTGGAATTCAATCTCAGACATGTCATATTAGTTGAACTTGAACTACTCCATAACATGCCTTCTGGGGCTGAGGTAAGGTGAGGTTGAGTTAGGACTAGATTCCTCATCACTGTTTAGGTTGGTGGTGGGGAATTCAGCTTGAAATGATATATTTTGGATCAAATCTTCAACTTTTTATGCAGTTGCAACCAAAGCTCTAAAGGTGGGTAGGTATTGAGTTAACAAGTGGACTTTATAGGCAGGAAGTAGATTCTTGACAATGATATCTACTTGTTCTTGCTTGGTTAGCCTATTTATCATTTGAGCAGCTTTAGCCCTCCACCTTGTAAGGAACATAGAAAAGGGCTCATCTGGAAGTTGCTTTGTGGTTTCTAAATCCGTTCTTGTAATGTCCACTTCAATATTGTAGTGGTATTGTTTGACAAATGCCTTGCAAATGTCCTTCCAAGTCTATTTTTGGGTGCCATCCAAGTTAATAAACCATTTTAGGGCGGTATCCACAAGGGTTTGATGAAAGAGTTGAGCAAGGAGCTTATTATTGATACCAAAGGGATGCATTGCCCCTACATACATCTTTAAATGGATCTTGGGGCAAGTAGTACCATCAAATTTGTCCAAATTTAGCATCTTGAACTTTGGTGGAACTATTGCATTGGGAAACAAGCTTAGGGAGTCTGTATCAACTAGGTCCTCTTTTTTCTTTAGACTATTTAGCATTTTTTCCATGTGCTTCACTTTTTCCATGATAGCTTTGATTTCAAGATTGACTTCCTTCCTTTGGAAAGAATCTACGGGTCGGAAAGTGAGAGTAGGGGTAAAATTTGATAGTTAAATTGCAATGGGTTGGAAAGGTGAGTTATTTCTGAGGAATTCAGATGATGGAATAGGTAGTGGTTGGATCGTGTTAGTGTTTGTAGGCTCTTTGTCTTTGGAATCAACTCTAGAAGTGAATCCATAAATAGGATAAAGAGCGAGTCTTGGGTCAGATTTGAGTAGTTTTGGGTCGGTTGAGTTTTAGGCCAAGGAGGTCTGTTCTAATATGGTGCGGACATCTTCCATGATAGCCCTCCTTTGGGCCTTGAGCATGTCTTGGAAAAGAGCTTCTTGCCTCTTCATCATAGTATATTGGTGTTCAGAGAGCTTAGTAAGAAGCTCGTTAAAGATTTCATTAGCTCTGGTAGCAGTGATTTCATCTCCGACAATAGACATCTTATCAACCTTTGAAAGGGAAAAGGAACTGGGTTAGTATCAAGCTTTGGAAAAAAGGGTTATGGGGAGGTGTGACAAACCAAAGGATCTTAGGTTTAATGACAATGGATGACAGTGTCTTGTGGTTAGGTTGATGATGTATGGGTAAAGATGAGGGTAGAGGTGTATGATGTTAGCTAGGTATGTATTTAGCTAAAGGAGCTTGGTCAGATTTTAGCTTTGGGTGGTTAGGTCAGATTTTAGCTTTAAGTGGCTAGGTCAGAAATTAGCTTAGGATGAATGATTTACCATGGGTTCAAGGATAGAATGACCATGGGTTTTTCGATTGGGTTATGGATGTACCATGGATTTGGATGTTGGGTGGACCATAGGTTTGGTGATAGTTGGATAATGGGTTAGACTAGATCGTGGGCTTAGATGGGCCATAGGTTTGGATAGTGATGTAAGAGATGAAACCTAGTCAGCATTTAGTTTAGGTAAGGATTATAGATGAGAATGAAGCTAGGTTAGTGTTTAGCTTTAGTAAGGATTATTAAGGATAAAACTAGATCAGTGTTTAGCTTAGATAAAGACTATGAAAGTAGAAAGCTAGGTCAGTGTTTAGCTTGGATAAGGATGAGGGTACCATAGATGGGTTTATTTTTACCATAAGTTTGACATGGGTTTGGATAGGACTAAACCATGGGTTTTAGGTAAACCATGAGTTTTGGGCTTTGACCATAGGTTTAGGTGGACCATGGACTTTGGGTGTTCACCAATGGGTTTAGGTGAACCATGGGTCATGAGCTTTAGGTGTTGACCATGGGTTTGGATAGGACTAAACCATGGGTTTTAGGTAAACCATGAGTTTTGGGCTTTGACCATAGGTTTAGGTGGACCATGGACTTTGGGTGTTCACCAATGGGTTTAGGTGAACCATGGGTCATGAGCTTTAGGTGTTGACCCTGGGTTTAGATGGACCATAGGTTTTGGGTTTTGACCATGGGTTTAGGTGGACCATGAGCTTTGGGGTGTTGACCATGGGTTTAGATGAACCATGGATTTTAGGTGTTGACCATGGGTTTAAGTGACCATAGGCTTTGGGTATTGACCATGGGTTTAGGTGAACCATAGGATTTAGGTGTTGACCATGGGTTTTGGTGGACTATGGACTTTAGGTTTCGACCATAGGTTCAGGTGAACCATGGGCTTTGGGTGTTGACCATAGATTTAGTGGACCATGGATTTTAGGTGTTGACCATGGTTTTAGGTGGACCATGGGCTTTGGGTATTGACCATGGGTTTAGGTGAACCATGGGTTTTAGGTGTTGACCATGGGTTTAGGTGGACCATGGGCTTTGGGTGTTGACCATGGGTTTAAGTGAACCATGGGTTTTAGGTGTTGACCATGGGTTTAGGTGGACCATGGGCTTTAGGTGTGAAGGTGTTTGGATAGTTTTTTGACTCTTCATAAGGTTCAAGCTATGATGCATGTTTGCATGAATGAAAAGGTTTCATGATAATGACATACCAAGTTCAGTATTTGGCGCATATAATTCTAAAGGAAGGTTCTATGAGTCATTATATGAAAGGGTTAGGGTGGTTTAAAGGGAACCCATCATACTAAAGATGCGATATACCTAACTACATGTGAGATAAGGAGCCTCGCGTGGGTCAAATGGTACATGCATACTCATTACACGTCAAAAAGGATTAGAGGATACGTCGTGGGCTGGATGATTTCACTATTGGCAAGCAGACCTAAGGAAGGTTGCCCACTTGATGTTACTTTCTATCCTTCATTTTCCTAAAAGCTAGGTTTTTGTGGACCAGAAGTCTGATGTAGTGATGCATAATAGAGTTATTTCACGTTTAAAGCCAAACTTGGTATTTTACCAAAAGTAATCCACTTTATCTTTTATTTGAAAAAGATGTTAAATCTCCAATGGAGTTGCCAACGCCTGAGCACTGGTCCGACCCGCCGAAGAATCAAAATGCTCTTTTGGGAGAAACTCCACGATTGGAACTCACTGTAAGTTTAGAAAATTGATTTTTGTATTTTGAAAGTTGAAAAATGAGTCACCACTTTAATTTGCTTATTTTAATTGGGAAAATTAAAGAAGACCCAAATTGATTGACTCCAAAAATGATTTGATTTTGTCCCAATGGAAAATGCACCAATCCATGAGTGACTAAAGGGGCTCGGGGATCAGGTTTTGGTAATTAGACAATTGAGAAAAAATGTATTTTTCTTTAGTTCGGCTAAAATTGCAAAATAACTCTTAAAAAGAAATTTTCGTGTATGCATGAACAGGAATATAATGATGAATGAAATAGATATATATGATGAGATGGAATGACAATTATAAATAAACAAGCAAAATAGATCTTACTTAATTATTACAAGATCAAAACAATTGAAATAAAGAGGATCTTTCCTCTAGCCCTTATGGGTACTAGGAAAAGCTTACATTCCCCAACTAAGCTAATATAAGATCATAAATAAAAGATTACTATAAATAAATTAAAATAGAAAGGAAAAAAATATTGACAAAGATTTTGGAGTTGATGCCCTTCAGAATAGCAGCCTGCATATCCCATCGAATAGGAATCAAACCCCACGCAGTTCTTCCTTCTTGCGAATGAGGGGTTCTGGAAAAAAATGTTAGTTTGTTTATTAATTTAATTCTGATTCTTAAATTAATAAATTTTAGATCCTTTCTCTTTTAGACCTAAAGAGAATTCTAGATCTGAGTTTAGAATTTTGGGAATGGAATGGAGATTATACCTTTGCTTTCCTTGATTTTTGGACGAACGGAACGAGCCTTACTCTGGATCTCAACTCTACCTTGGATTCAAAAGACTTGGAATCTGAATATTAACAATAAAAGATTAGCAAAATAACATGATGAATGTAAATCAAAATTGAAATTGAAACAACAGCTCTTTTGTATCAAATTTCAAATAGGACTTAAAAGCAATAAGTATATCAGTATCAGAGAGAATTTCTACCTTGGAATTTGTGTCAAATGAACCTGAATGAGACTCTATTTATAGAGCTACTGAGGAGGGCACCAGCGGTATAGACGGCAGCACCGGCATGTCACTGTGGCATGGGCGGCACTGGCATGTGACCGGTGGCACGAGCGGCACCGGCGACACACCGGGTGTCCGCGTGCCGCCCTACCGTCGGCATGCATTTTGTGCCACCTATAAGGTGGCATGGCCAGCATGCTGCCCAAAGCAGCAGCATGCCTCTTGCATGCTGGCCGGCTGCTTCAACCTGTTTCCTACTTTTTCATTCGTTTCGGGTCCATTTCAGTTATGATTCAAGCTCGGTTTGATTCTATGAGTTCGTGACAGAAAAACAGTTGACTGGAGGTGAAAGATTCAGGAAATTTATTTTTCAATGAGGCGCTGCCCCCTTGACCCCTACCCGTTAACCGGCTAACAGGATTGCAGCATGCGTAGCGCACTATTCTTAGTAGGTGTCAAGCTGCAGCCAGATCATAAAGGTGCAAATTTGAGGGTTCACACTATTTGGTTAAGGAAAATTTTTCTAAAATAATATCCATTTGGCTTATTAAATATAATTTGATTTTCATGCATTACTTTACATAATAAAGGTTCATTGCCTAACCTTAGCTTTAGGAAAACTTTTGGATGGTGAGTAGCATTGGTTTGACAACTCTCTTTGAGTATGTTAAGAGATAGTAAAAGCATTCCACCACGTGATGAATCCACAATCATTTTGGCAGTGTAACAAGTAATCAAGTACTGTTGGACTCACGCTAGGCTCCTTGCCTCACTTGTGGTTAGGTATATCGATGCTTTAGTGGGACAAGGACCTTTAACCAATCCACCCTTAATTTTTGTGTATATGGTTGCCCTAACTTTTGACTATAGTTTCCATGCATTGTATTAATTGAGACCTTTATGCATATTCATGAAATCTTTTTAGTATGTATCTAAACATAACCATGCATACATATAGACCAAGAAATCGCATCTAAGATATGCCTTGAACTAAGCCAAGACTTTTGGTTCAATACCTCCAACCCAAAACCATTAGCATCTCACATCCTTTAAGCTTAAAACCTTTGCACCTCACCTACCTCAAAACCCAAAACATTTGGCTTACCATTACCTTGAGCCCAAAAAAGGAACTTTTTGGCACCTCATCTCCCTCATGCCCAAAAGCCTAAGATATTTGGCTCACAACCACCTTTAAGCCCAAAACCTTTTGACCTAAAGACCCCAAAATCTAAAAATCAATAGCTTTATCTAAACACTCTAAAATACCAAACATTCATTAAGCCTAAAACATTTTGGCCCCAACCTAAAGCCTAAAACCTTTTGGCCCTCCAACCTGAATACTTAATCCTTAAGCCCAAAACCTTTAGCCTCTAGCTTGAGACCCAATCTTGAGAGTCTAATACCTTTGGCTCAATGAACAATCATTACCTCAAAAAACTTTAGCCTAAGATATGTGGCCTAAAACACCTTAGGAAGTCTTTTTTCCTTAAAATGTGCTTACCAACCCATCATTTCATCACTTTTTCATGCCTTTTTCATATATTTACCTTTTCCTTTTTATTTTGCTTTGAAGGTACTGATGGCCCACTCTTTTGATTGAGATACCGTGAACACCCTTCTCATTAACCTCCTCAAAAAGTAAGAAGAGAATTTTCAAGCTATACTCACCTCCACCCTTGATGCTTAACAAGCCAATTTCAACCAAGCTTTAAACTTTCAGCAAGCCACCTTTAGCAATACTTTGATCCATCTCACTACTGGTTTCACTAATGCCTTGAACCTCTAATGCCAACTCATCATCGATGAGGTGAGGGGAATAATGCACCAAGCTAAGTCTGCTAATGCTACTCGTATTGTTGACTTGACCCATAACCTCACATCGCTAAACACTAACACCAACCTAACCCCTACAATGATGTCAATTCTCACCACCAACTTGTCCTTTTCTTTGAATCATTTTCAAAGTAATGAAAATCCTACCCCACCCACTATTACGAAAATCTTAAAGCGTAGCATAGTAGGACAAATCCCCACAATGGAAAAAAGGTGCAAGAAAAGTGATACCTATACTCCCTTCAACCCTGCTGAATGAGAGATTAAAGAAGGGACTACTATCACTAGTCAGCATCCTATTATATTAGAAAGATGAGCATTTTCTTAATTGGGCATGCCCTTAAGCACTATCTATAGAAAAGCTTTAGAAGCTCACCTTGTCAAGCCTTTAGAGTTAAGAGCACCTCCTAACCCCTTGCACAATAAATAAAATACTCACGAGTACTGTGACTACCATCAAGGAGCAAGACATAAAACTGATGCATGTAAGGCTCTGAGACATATAATTCATGACCTCATCAATAATGGAGACATCATTGCCCCCAAACCAAAATCTAATATTGCCACCAATCTTTTCCTGAACCACTCAACTCATCCAACCATCTCAAGCTTTACACAATGATAGCACTTTGAGGAGAGCATTGGCTTAGCTGATGTGCCCTTATTCGAGTCCTACAATCAAGTCAAGTCCAATCAATCTTGAGTCTAAATCATCTAAGGTCCAAGTTTGAGTCTTTAGAGTCTGTTGAATCTTTCTCTTAATTTGAGTCTATCAAGTCTTATGCTTGTTTCTTTTCTTTTTAGTCCTTAGTTGTCCAAAGTCAAAGTCAGAGTCCTATCACATGTTTCCTTCCTTTTAAGTATGTAATAACTTCTCTAGTTTATCTTGATTAAAGTTTATATTGTTTTCATATTATATCTCGTGTTCTTTTTTGAATCCAACTTGGATGATATATCCAAAAAAAAAAAAAAAGGAGAAAAAGAAGAAGAAAATAAAAAAAGAAGAAAAAGAAATTTTTTTTGCATACATTACACAATAAGACGGAACAACTCTTAGGATTCAACTACCCTCAATTAGTCACGAGAATACCTTAACTCCACAAAGAGTATCAAAGAAGGGCCATGTCAAAATAAGGAAAGGCCCAATAAACAGATGCAAAGCAAAGTTGTCATGACTAACTCTTTTTCCATACTGTAACAAGAACTACATGGACTTGATTCCCCATAAAAAAAATGGAAGCAATGTAAGGGATACGTAGCCAGCCTAACCCGAGTACGGTCTAAATCATAGTGAAAATATCTTTTGTCTTGTAAGGCATCATGCCCTCATGTTCTCTGAACCACATCAATTGCATCTCCACTTGTTTCCTCTATCTAAAAAAACATGGTGTGTTATTCAAATTGGATTCTATTTTGAGTCATTTCAAAATCCATCTATAGTTAGCTAGTTGGTCTAAATAATTTAAAGGGTAAAGAAAGTTTTCAAGTCGAATATCAAGTCATCATAAATAAAGTTGCCCTTACCCATCACTAGGGGTATGTCATTTAAAGACATTCATATTCTTTTGAGTAACATTTAGTCAGTCTACCACCTCTTATTAAGGGCAAGATATTTAAGTCATGTTTTCCTATTAAAGTGTTTGAGTCGCCAAAAGACCCAAATCAAAAGGTTCTCCCTCATTTCCTAAAAGTTCACCTGACCTCTATGCCAATCCAATTAAACCCAAAAAAGCATTATCCTCAAAAGCCTTCTTGGCCTAAATAATTTTGAGGCATTGCCCAAGTACCGACTCAGTCTGCTAGAGGGAATAGGGATGCTCATTTAGATTTAGACTCACGACGGAACTTTCAGGTTCGAATTGGTTGATTTTGAAAATGGTTTTTAGGAGTTGCCCCCTTAATTTTATTTAGTTGGGAAAATATTAAGGAAAAACCCAAATTGACTCGAATTCATTCATTAATCTTTTAATTAATTTGCCTAAGGATAAAAATCACTAGTCTTCGAACTAGGTTGAGCTTGTGGACTAGGTTTTTGGCTTTAAATAATCTAAATTTGGCTTTTGGGTTTAATTTGACTTGAAAATTGATTTCATGAATGACATTAATAATCGCAAATAAAATGTATGAATATGGCATAAGATTGTAATAATCCACATCTACCCTAATAGTTTTAGTGACAAATTATTTGAATTTAGGCTTATTGTGACAAATTGTGTGACTATATGAAAACTCATGTGTGACGTGATTTATGAGTTTGGGGCATGTTAAATTAATTTTAATATACCTAATATAAATTATTATTGTGAAATAAATGATTTGAATAAAATGCATTAGCATGAAATAATTTATTTTTCGTAAAATAAATTTTCATGTAAAAAGGCAATTTTTAAGCATAAAATAATTTTATGAGTATTTTAAAATATTTTTAAATAAATATTTTGGGGGAAATTTTAATGAAAATAATAATAAAAATATTTTATTTTTAATTACCTATAATCAGCCGTAAATTAATTAAAAAGCTCAAATACCCAAAAGCCCACTACACTAAAATCCTCCTAACCTAGTTCATTAAGGGTATTAGTGGAAATTTCACCCAAACCCTAATATATATTCAAAAATTCGGCCAGACCAAAGTTCCAGCAGCCATGATCTTATTTCTTCTGTATCTTGGCAGAAAAATTTTCTCAAAATATTTCTCTCTACCGAAATTAAGAAAACACCTTTCCGTTTCGTGATTTCTTGATCGTAATCGTAAGTTTTTCTGCTCTTTCAATTTCTAAACTGATTTTTATAAAATAAATTATGGGAAAATTATTTTGAACTGGTTGATTACTGATTTCTACAGATTTAATTCTGTTTGGGTGAGTTTTTGGGAGAGAAAATCTATTTTCTACCGAAAACACGATTCTTTCCGCAAGATTTCTCCAAAGGTGAATTCTATAACTTAAAATCACAATTTTTATGCATAAACATCACAAAGGGGGAGCGATTTGTGTATGGTTGGTTTCTAAACTAATTTTTGATTTGTTTTGATGGAAAATATTGGATTAAATAATATTTTTACATATTTCTGTGATGACTCGGAAAGTTTCGAAAAACAAAGGAGTTCAAAGTTTTTGTGTTAGAACTTGGAAGTTGGAAAATTCTATTATTGATTGGATATATGGCTGCCGATTTGTGTGAGGAAGTGTTCTAATATGATTTTTGTTTTGTTTAGATGAAAAATAATGATTTGAATCATGTGTCTGTTTATTGCGGTAACGAACGAAAAGCGTGGAAAGCGCGAAAACTCATGATTTTTCACCTAAGCCTTTAAACTTGAAATTTTTTGGTATAAATACTACCTATGGCTGCCAAATCATGTATGGATGTGTTCTAAATTGATATTTGCTATGATTGAATGAAAAATAATAGTTTAAACAATCTGTTTACATATTTCTGAAATGACCATAAAATACAAAAAATAAGAAAACTCATGGTTTTGTGCTCTATAATTCAAAAGATTGAATTTTTATGTATAAACAACACTATATGTGGCCAATTCATATGGATTTAAATTCTAAAATGTTTTTTGTTGTGTTTACATGAAAAATCTTGGTTCAAACCATGTTTTTACATATTTCTGAAATAGACGGAAAGTGCGAAAAAAAGAAGAATTTAGTTTTTACCTTGGTGATGCATTTGGCCTACATGAATAGTTTTGTCCCAATGTTTATAATTTTTATGTGATGTGTTTTTATGCTTATTGATATGTATGTATGTATAATAAATGATAAAATTTGCAAGTTAGTTAAAGGTATGACCCTAGATAAGCTTAAAGGCATTTTGGTATACTTAAGGTATACTTAAGGTATCTTAACCTTATATTGTGATTAGAATGCAAATGTGATTGGGAAATTTGGAACTAGATGTTATGATGACTTGATGATGAACAAATGGTTATGAGTTGATGAAGTGAAAGGGATCATAAGAGTTAAGCATGACGCTTGAAAGGTTAATTGTTAAGTTGACATGTATGGAAGTGTAAAGTGAATTAAGATAATTATTAAAGTGAATTGATATTGAGGTAATAATATTGTGATGACCTTAAAAAGGTATTGATGTGATTGTAATGTGTTGTCATGAGAGCCTATAAGGCCTAAGTATGCAAGACTTTTAAAGTCAACGTGTTATGTGCAAGTGATGAGTACACCTATATGTGAACTCTAATGTGTATGCTATATGTGCATGGGTAGTTATGGGATAGGAGCATCATGATGTAAATAAATACTAAGTATTAAATCAAATATTATTTTAGAGTTTGTGGAGCTTTAGAAGTGCAAAGGGACTACATATATTAGGAGCAAAGGAATCCCAAGGTGAGTAAACATCGTATTCATTCTTCAAGTGTGGGCAAATGCCATATTCATATTATAAGTGTGAACAACATCATGTTGTGTTATAAGAATGTGATATATTGTTATGTGAGCCCTTGTGATTGTTGAAACCCAAGTTCTTCCTATTCTAAATATTATTATATGATTTCTTTGTCAAGCTTGGGTTGCCAAAGGACATTTGGTCCAAAACTAGTTTGTTTATCCAATGAGAACTTCTTGTGATTAACACCCTAACTTATATTCTTTCTGGAACTACACTATCATCATATCTTTTGTTTGAAAGCTAAACCACTATTGTTATTGAAATACATGTCATTGCTACCTTATGTGATATTGTTAATTGTGATTACCATTAGCTCTAGCTATGGTACCTTTTACCCTTTTTGTAGAATCCTCGTGTCGATGCTGGTAATCATCGGAACCTGTGCACATGGTCTTAACCCGATGGATAGGGGTAGTGTATCCACCTCACCTAGAAGGGGCAGTTCTAGCCATGGGGCCTGATCAGCTTCCTGCCTTATAAGTGATAGGAATTGGAATTTGGTATAAGGCCACCTCTCCTTAAGTGTTTGAGTGATAGAGCAATAGCCTTCACTCATCATAAGTGATAAGTGTGATTTCTGCAAACTTACCAAATTGAAACCTTGCTAAATTGCAACTTGATTCATAAATTATAAGTCATGAACTAAGTGTATAAGCTATGTGTTTCCTTTTCAAAGGAATATGTGATAATGTATGTGCCTTTCGTTTATTCATTGAGATCATCTATCTCACCTTTTTTTTCCTTGTGTGGTTCCAGGTGAGCAAATGTGAGGAGGCAAGGTGATGGCTCAAGCATTCTACTTCACTTAGGGAATTCCTTGTCCAAGTTATCAATAATACTAATTTCTGAAGTCTTGTCATTAGATGCTCCGGGAATGTTGATTGATAATTATTGATATATATTATTTTCCTTATGGATTTTATATGTAATGATTTATTTTAGTCTTCCACAATTTAAGGTATTCATCTAAATGTTTTAAATGAGTTAATGTAAGAGGTTTGGTAAGATCCTAGGCATGATTCGTTTATATGTAAGTGGGTTCTACGGGCGTGAGTGACCTTATGTCTCCCCATGTTCCAGGACCGTTATATCTCTAAGGTTGGGATGTGACAAAGATGGATGCATGAAAATTAACGAAACAATAAACATTTACAAATAAAGGAGAGTGTTCCCTTTAATATTTAGAGATTTAGGGGAACTATATGATCACTCCTTAATCACATTGATAAAAAATGGGATGCCTTCTCTAGCCCTTATGGGATTCTAGGAAGACCACAAATTCCCTTACAAAATATTGTAAAAAGATAATTAATTTAAGAAAAATAAGCTTAATTTAAAAGAAAATTGGATTTGATATTTGGACTTAAATTCTAAATATGCCTACGTACCCCATTTAAATAGGAATTAAAACCCACATAGTTCGTTCCACGATTAAGTGGAGGGATTTACAAATTGATTAAAATGATTTTTGGTTTGAGTTTGATGAAAATATCTTGGATTTTGATGGATGAGATAGAAAAAATATTTTGTCAAACCGAAGTTCCATTTTACCGGATCGGACAAATGATTTGATTAATTATTAAAGAAAATGATGGATGAGTAAATTAATTAATTAAAATGATTAATTAATTAATAGTGGATGAGTTGAAAAAGAGATTTTTGATTTAAAAAAGAGAGTAATTAATTAATTAAAATGATTAATTAATTAATTAAAATAGGGGATGAGTTTAAAAAGAGATTTTTGATTTAATTAAAAAAAAGGTAATTAATTAATTGAAAAGATTAATTAATTAATTACCTTGTAAGTGATAAAAAAAAGTTTTTTTTAGTTAATTAAAAGGATTAATTAACTTGGCTTTGGGTGAGAAAATTAATTAATTAAAATGATTAATTAGTTAATTGGAGAGTGGATGGAGGAAGAAAAAGAATAAAGGTTGATAGATAGGTATCAATATCAACCTTGGTGTGTGCAAATGAGGAAATGGGGGAGCCTATTTATTGGCAAATGGGGTTGAGGGTAGTTTAGGTAATTAAAATGTGAAAAGACCGTGAGGGGTAGGGCTAAA